>VMDO01015437.1:0-51170 GCA_007922755.1 Pedetes capensis | reverse complement strand
CTGCGGCCGCCTTCACTGACCTGCGCGGACTCTGGGCAGGTGGCTCCTCTTCAGGCCTCGCGGGGCGCGCGGGGAACAGCGGGCTCAGACCTGCGGACACACGGGGCGCGGCGCGGGGCTGCGCGCTCAGGGCACTCGCAGGGACTCCGACCCTACTCGGAATCCCGCCCCCCTCGCCCGTCCCTTCCCTCCGCTACCCCCCACCCACCCCGCACCCCAGCCGCCATTTCTTTCGGGCCCTGGCACCAAAGCGGGGTGCTTCCCAAACTGCTCTTGGCTCTGCGTGTCCCCCTCCCTCCCCGAAGGCCAGTCGCGCCTCCCTCTTCGCGGTTAACATTTTTCTCCATGCGCGGAATGGTAGAGGGAGGTTACTTCCACTATTTCACTGCTGGGGCGCCTCCCGCCCACCATCTCTGACTCCAAAATGGATGGAGGGCAGAGGAGGTACCTAGAAGGCAGGCGTATACTAAGGGTATCTGCCTTCTCTACTGTCTGCTCACTGTCTGCCAGGGTTTTCCCGCTGCCAACCCTAATCTACCCTGGAGCCAACTTCCCTAAACCCGAATCCCACCTCCAACCCTGCACGCTAACGTACCAGCTGCCCCACCTCGCGTTCTGCTAGCTACTTAGAATTCCCTAACACTGACCGGCAAGAAGCTGGAACAACAATTAGGAGCCCAGGGACTGGAGCGGATGGTTCAGGGGTAGCACTGCAGGAGTTAGGCGGGCTCTACAACTGCAGGTCACGTGAACGCCCCAGCGCCTGAATTCCACCCCTCCACTTCCCGCCTACTAGCTTACATTTGGCCACCACTCACCACCTCTCTTGAACAGGTACCCGCTCACCTCTCAGGACCCTTTTGTTCTTATCCCCTCCTTAGGAAATTGGTCAAAGAATGATTTTTTAATGAAAATGACCAAGAGTTGGTATTTTTTCTATGTGTTGGGCAGTCAGAGGAATGAGTCTTAACAATGCTCTTTTTAAATTCCATTGCAAGAATGTACATCCACCCAATTGAATCGTATAAATGTTAACTTAAATATTGTATCGAGAGTAGAATATTGCACTTCCGAAAAAAATCAAGAAATTTTCTCCCAAATAATGACTTCTCCCTTTTCCTGATACACACAAATTTTCTAACGAATAAAAGAAGAAACTATACTTGAAGCTGAACAAAAGAATGATTAATTTATCTTAAATGACAAACTGAATCTACAAGGAATAATGACTAGACCATAAATAACAACAGAATTGTGACCCACAACCCTCGTAGCAAACATCCCTGTCAGCCAAACTACAGCTTATGTACCAACCTTCAGGACTTAAAGACCGATGGAGTTGCCAACTTTCCCATTTTTTGCCCTTTACTAACAAATAAAAGCCAAACATGTGTCCCTGATTCATGATATAGGATGGTCCATTTCTAGTTCGTCTGTTTAGTCTCCCCAGGTGAACAAACTCCAAACAGATCATATCTTGAAATCTTCCAGTTTTTTTTCCTATGATAAAGCTTTCCAACTCCCTTGCCTGCCCTTGAATATCTGCCAAACACAAATGATGGTGTCTGACTCCCTTAATGGGTATAAATAGCTTTCATTTTTTCTCCTATGGACAGTCTCCCTTTTCTCCACATAACTTTTTGGTGTGAAAAGCTTTTAAATATGTAATAACAAAGAGATGAACTATTCAGGAAAATCAAGATTTGATAATATGAAAAACTGTAACAAATTTGTTGAAATGAAGACATACTATATCCCCTCCTTTTCTTGAGTGTACTGGTAAAAAATTTCTGAAGGTCAACTTTAATTATTTAAAAATAAAAAATTTACTTTTTTGGCCCAGTAATTCACTTGTAAGGGCTGGGATTAACCTCAGTTGGTAGAGCGCTGTGCTGCAGTCTCTGAGGTCCTGAGTTCAATTCCCAGCACCGCAAAAATGGGAGAAGGACCTGGCAATCCACTCCCAAGGCAATCCTGAAAGTCATCCATTGAAAACCCTATGAGGGTTGCTATGAGTCGGATACCGACTCGACAGCACCTAACAACAACAACAACAATTCACTTGTGATATGTACCGATTGAGGCAATGAAGTGCTAACATATAATCTTATGTTTTAAAATGTCTTATGAGCCAGGCACCATGGCTATTGCCTTTAATCTCAGCAACTCAGGAGGCTGAGGTAGGAGGATCACAAGTTCGAGGCCAGAGGCAGCCTTTGTAATTTAGTGACACCTTCTCCCCAAATTAAAAAATATATATATATATATAAAATAAACAAGTGGGGGTGAAGTCTAGTGGTAGAGAACTTGCAAAGTGTGTGTGAGGCCCTGGGTTCAGCCTCCAACTACTGCAAAAGAAAGTCTTATGTTTTAAAAATTCTAAGAGCAATTATTTACTGAGCATTTATTCTTTGCTAGTACTAGGGCTACAGTAATGATTATGTTGGCTTAGTTTATATAATAGTAAAAATTGTAACATAGATTTGTTATTGTTGTTGTTAGGTGCCGTCAAGTCGGTATCCGACTCATAGCCACCCTCATAGGGTTTTCAATGGCTGACTGTTTCGGGATTGCCTTGGGAGTGGGTTGCCACATCCTTCTCCCAAACATAGATTTAGTTATATAATTTTACTGCATCTGATCACCCTGGTTATCTTTGGGTGTTTGGTTTATAAAAATAATTGATATATATATATATATAATATATTGGCACTTAATACACAGTAGAATATTATTTATGCATCATCTCAATCAATGATGGTACTACTATGGATTCACAGAGAACAGCCACAAGTATGTGACATTGCTCTCTAGAAAATGCCACTTATATGTCAGGCACTGACCTGGTGTACTATTTCATTTATTTCTGATGGGGGAACTCACACTTCAAGGAAGCAGAATGATTTCTTTTGGTGATGGGAATCAAACCCAGGGTCTCACACAAGTGCTCTATCACTGAGCTATACCTTCAGCCTTAGCTGAATGACTTTATAAAGCTACCATTTACTATAATGTTGTTGTTAGGTGCCTTCGAGTCAGGTCAAACTTGGATGATGGTTTCAGGATTATTTCAGGAGTGGATTGCCACATCCTTCTCCCATTTTTGCAGTGCTGGGGATAGAACCCAGGTCCTCAGAGAGCAGTGTGGCACTCTACCAACTGAACCAAACCACAGGCTTGAGCTAAAACTGAGCCTACTGCAATGTTACTATTCAGTGTAGTACTGGGATAAGTACAGTAAGAGTAATAAAGCATAGAGAGCTCACTTACACATCTAAGTATACAATTTTTTAGTATGTGATAAGGAAAACATTTCTAGTCACTAGTGACAAATAGGTTATTACATAAATTATATTTGTATAATTACTTAAATATTTGAGGGAAAATGAGAAGCTTTCTTTGACATAAATTCAAATAATTTCAGAGTAGGCAAGAGAAATGAAATAAAAGTCATACATATTGGAGGGAAAAAAGTAAAACTATCTCTATTTGCAGATAATATGATCTTGAATATAGAAAATCCCAAATAATACACTGATGCACCATGGGAAATAATAGATGATTTCAGCAATGTGGCAAAAGATGAGATCAGTATACAAAAATCAATTTTTAAGTTTTTGTCTGATTGCAATGAACATTTCAAAGAGGATAGTAAGAAAATAAATTCATTTATAATAGCATCAAGAAGGATAAAACACTTAGAAATAAATTTAATAAAAAGTACAATATTTGTACAACAAATTTGTACAACAAAAATGTGCAGCATTGCAAAATATTATTGAAAGAAGTAAAAGAAAAAGGGAAATATGTACTATATTCACAAATCAGAAGATTTAATATTATTAAGAAGAGCAACTGCTCTCAAACTGATCTATAAATTCAGCATAATCTTTATCAAAGCCTTAGTTGGCATATTTGCAGAAATTATTATGGTGATCCCAAAATCCACGTGGAAATGCAAGGAATCCAGAACAGACAAAATGATCTTAGAGAAAGATGAAGTTGGAAGCCTCACACTTCTAGATTAGGAAGTGTTTTCTTAGCTATGACACACAAACAACAAAAGAAATATAGATAACTGGAAAGTCATCAAGTGTAAAACTTTTGTGATTCAAAGGACACCATTAAGAAAATGAAAAGACAATAAAATGATAGAAAATTTTTGCAAGTTATATGTGTGTGTGTGCCCACAGCTATACTACCATGGCATCTGATCCTGTCAGATCTCAGAAGCTAAGCAGGGTCGGGCCTGGTTAATACTTGGATGGGAGAACGCCTGGGAACACAGATAATGTAGGCTTGGGAGAAGGACCCAACAACACACTCCCCCATAACAATCAGCCATTGAAAGCCCTATGAATAGAAGAGACGCACTAACGATAGTGTTTCACCTGTTGTATGTAAGGTCACTATGAGTCGGACACCGACTCCATGACTCCTAACAATAACAACAATGTGTGTGTGAATATATATTATGCATGGGACTTATAGCTATAATGGACTATAATGTATAAAGAACTATAACATCTAAATGATAAAAAGACAACTAAATTTTAAAATTCTCAAAGCATCTGAATAGATACTTCTCCAGAGAAAAATATACAAATTACCAATAAACATAAAAAAGTACTCAACATCATTAGCCATCAGGAAAATGGAAATCAAAACCACATTGAGATGCCACATCAAGATACCACATCATACCCACTAGGATGGATGTAATCAAAGAGGAGAAATAAAAAGAGTTTTTTCCAAAGGTGTAGAGAATTAAAAACCATCATATACTGCAGATTAGAATGTCAACTGGTTCACTCCTGTAGAAAATAATCTGATAGTTTCTTAAAACGTTAAACATAGAGTTATAGGGCTGGGTGCTGTGGCACACACTTTAATCCCAGCTACTTGGGAGGCTGAGGCAGGAGAATTGTAGGTTTAAGATGAGAGGCAGCCTGTGTGAGTTCATGAGACCGTGTCTCAAAATAAAAATTAAAAAAGAGGGCTGGGGATGTAGCTCAGTGGTGGAGCACTTGCCTAGCATGCATGGGGCCTTGGGCTCAACCCCCAGTACTGCAAACAAACAAACAACAACAACAAACATGGAATTACCATTTGACTCAACAATCCCACATCTAGATAAAAACCAAAGGGAAAGAAAAATATATGTCCATATAAAAACTTTGATGCACATATGCCTGGATGTATTCCTATAGTTGTTGTTTTTAGGTGTCATCCAGTCAGGTCTGACTCAGTGACCCTCACAGGGTTTTCAATAGCTGACTGTTCCAGGATTGTTTTGGGGAGTGTACTGCCACATCCTTCTCTCATTTTTGCCATGCTTGGGATCTAACCTATGTCCTCAGAAAGTGCAGAGCAGCACTTTACCAACTGAGCTAAACCCCAGCCTCTTCCTATAGTTAGAAGTTGAAAATATTATAAAATCCATCACCTGATGAACAGATAAATCCCATATGGTACATCTATGCAACAGAATATTGTTTGGTAATTAAAAATGGAACAAAGGGCTGATACATGATAAAATATAAGCATTTTTTGAAAATCTAGGTTGACCCAATGATAATATCTTGCACAACTATATTACAAACAAGAAATTGACAATGATATAATCCAGTGACTTTATTCATACTTCATTGGTTTTACAACAAACAGATTCATTTGTGCATATTTTATGATATGCAGTTTTACCATCCCCTGTGTGTCTGTCAGCTTGTCATGTTGTGGGGGCTTGCATGTTGCTGTGATGATAAAAACTATGCCACCAGTATTTCAGATACCAGTAGAGTCACCCATGGTGAACAGGTTTCAGCTGAGCTTCCAGGCTAAAACAGACTAGGGAGAAGAACCCTGCAATCCACTCTCAAAACAGTTAGGAAAACATAAAATACCCTATGAATAGAGGAGAAGTACTGTCAGATATAGTGCTGTAAAATGAGACCCCCAGTCTGGAAAGCATTCAAGAATCCCACTGGAGAAGAGTTGCCTCCTCCAAGTAAAGTCAATCTTAATGATGGGTATGGAATAAAGCCCCTGGCACATCCTTTTGTCTATGTGGCATGACTCAAAATGAGAAGAAACGTAGTGACTGCAACAATGGGCTCAAACATAAAAAGATCCTGTGCATGGCACAATGTTGGGTAGTATTTCTCTCTGAGGTACATAAGGTCACTATGAGTAGGATCTGACTTGATGGCCACTTGTCACAGTCCAGCTGCCGCCGGATCAGGGTACCCTGAAGGTGGGCAGACAGTCAGCAACGGGAGACAGAAACACAGCAACTCGGAGGCAATGTGATTCTGTTCCGTTTACTGAACAACAAGCAAGAATTTTTATACTTTCTTTTTTAGCTAACAATTATGCTTTATGGTTACGAGGGTAGAATGTGTTAAGAGTCACAGAGATGAATGATTATGATAAAACAGCAGTTTTCTTAGAAAGGTCAGCATGAACTTTTGATTGTCCTGGGTTAATTGCCCAGGTATTTTATTTGAAGCAAGAGCTAGACAATCTACTTTAAGAATTTAAAACCTAAGAGCTATAATTTTTAGTGGGCAACATTTTTTATAGTATCTACTGATACCCCGTAGAGTGGCTTTCTTTTCCTCCTAGGACTTAATGCATTTGGTGTCTCTGATCTTGCTAAGCATTCCATAAATGTTAAGCTGTTGTATGGAACATGTACTCCGTCCTTATTCACCATCCTGATACCATCTTCATTATATGCTCTAGTGTATGGTAGGGGAGGATCAGGTACTCTCTGCATACCTTGGCCTGTGGTGGATACCATAATCTTTCTTTAATCAGATAAGCAACATAAGGAGTTCCTTGTACCATGGGAATAGTCCTATGTATTCTTTTGATTGTTCTATACTTTCCTTGTAAACCTTAGCTACCATAGGTGGGAGCACGTCAGTCCAAGTAGGGACTAATAACTCAGCTTGCTGCAGCTGAAGCATAAATTGCTTAATGCTTGAGTTCCAGGGTGGAAATTGCTGACCAGCTTTAACTAGAATATTGTCCACACAACCCTTACAACTGGTGGTCATTACCTCTGATTCATTTACAAATTTCCCCAGTCGTGCCATTCTTTCAGCATCTGTTTCATTAAAATTTAATATGATATTAGTTATGAACATTAATCCTAAACATGAAGTAATTATGTACAGAATAATTAGAAGCAGTAATCCTATTCCCAGAAAGCAAAAAGCATGTATTCCTTTTCCCCATCCCCGTCCATTTCTTGGAAGATGAGGTCCTTGAACCCCTCTTCCCCATATCTGGACCTTGTCAGACAACATGTTTAGAAATGGCCATGGCAGCCACTAACAACAAAAAACAAGTTTTATCACATATGTAGATTCATATAACCACCACCTTAGTCAAAATACTTCATCTCCCACTTATTCCTGTCTTCCTTCCCTCCTCACCCAAATCCCTGGAAACCACTAGTCTATTTTCTATCTGTATAATTTTGTTACTTCAAGAATGTTATATAAGTGGAATAATATAGTATATAACACTTTGAGATTGGCATAATTCCCTTGAGGTTCATTGAAGCTATTGTATTTATCAATAGTTCATTCCCATTGTTGTGTTGAGTAGTATTCCTTGGTATGGATATACAACAGTTTATTTAACCATTCACCTGTAGAAGGGCATCTGGGTTATTTCCATTTTTGCAGTACCATGAATAAAACTGCTATCAATATTCAAAAAACCCCATAGAATACATAGTATAATATATGAAACAGAGTCATCATTCATGTCAGCTCTGGACCTTAAGGTATCAATATTGGACCATCAATTGTAACAAACGTATCATGTTGGGGTTCAGTGCTGGCCCGGAAAAGGTTCAGCTGGCCTCAACACTAGGTGAATTCCAGTAAAAGTGAGAGCTGATTGATGGTGCCAAGAAGGACCTCGGGAGCCTTCTTATTATAAAAGAAATGAGGTTTTACTAAACTGGACTTAAAAACGAGGGTGGGAGCAAGGATGGAGATGTTGTGGACACCAATGGTCTGCACTGACCTTGACTCTCGCAGCTCACCTTCTCTACTCTCCTCCTCCCCAGGTGTGGGGGGAATTAGAGAGCACTTCATGTCTTGATGGATGCCTTCAGCTCTTTGGGATCCCTGGGCTTGACAAGGCATTTTGATAGGAGGTCTGGTCAGTTGAAAGTCTGGAGTAGGGAGAGATGGTCCAAGTAGAAGGATCTGGGTGTTGGGTGGAGTACATGAGGGTGGAAACCAAAGGATACGGGGGTGGTCAATGACCTGTTTAAATACCCTCCCAGAGGGGAGTGGCTAGGGAGTATCCAATCAGGGCAGGGGTCGTATCTGGGGCACTGTCATGCAAATGGGGGCTTGAGATTTTGCAACTTTGATAGGTGGGTAGGAAGTAGACCAGGCCAACCAAAAGTGTTCCCTTATTGACCAATCAGGTGGCCCTGGGTAGCCAATCAGATTGAAGGAGGCCACCCTAGAGCTGGGCTATTTGGGGGCCATCTTGGGCTACTCCATGGGGGGGTAGGCTTGAAGGGCCCGAATGTGGGGTAAAGGTGACCCATTGCCATCTTGCCCCATAGGGTTTAATGAGGGAAAAGGACCAGGATGTAGGCTAAGGGGTACAGGCCCTGGAGGATAGAAGTCAGCCCCCTAAGAGGGCCAGATGGGCCTTTTTCTTGATGATACTCTCTTTTACCTTCTGAGGCTCTTATTCCCCGGAGGATAGAGGATAGCCTTCCAGGGAGATCACAGGACCTCACCTCAGGTTCAGATTCTAGGGTTCTCCTACATCTTCTCCTACAGTATCACACTAATACAAGTTGTTAATGGGTTGTTAATGGGCGAAGCTGAGGAAGGAGAAGTACAAGTGCAAGGGAACTCTTCATAATTTGTGCTCAATTTTTCTATAAATCTAAAATGTTCTGAGAAAGAAACTCAATGTAAAAAACTACTGTTTAGTATCTGAAATAAATGTAAATATAATGTAAAAGCATAAATAAAATATAAACATCAAAAACATTGTGCCAAGTGAAAGAAGCCAGTGATGACATTTTGTATGATCACATTAATATGAAATGCCTAGAATAGGTATATCCACAGAGACAGAAAGTAGTGTAGGATTGTGAGGACAGTGTTGAAGGAAAATAGACAGTGACTGCCTAATGGGCATGAAGTTTCTTTTGGGGCAATGAAACTGTTCTAAGATTGATTGTGATGATAGTTGCAAAACTCTGTGAGTATATTAAAAACCATTTTTAATTATAAATTATAAATGGATGAGTTATATGTATGAGTTATATCTCAGTATAGCTGTTATAAAATTTGTCATAATTTAGATAATTTCAAAGTATTCTATTATACATATTTTCTGTACAACAGACTGAATTAAGATCACTTAACTTTTTGTATTGTGGGTGATTTTGTATTTATATATTAAGGTATTTTTCAGATCAGTTTATTTGGATTTATTCT
Source organism: Pedetes capensis (assembly GCA_007922755.1). NCBI lineage: Eukaryota > Metazoa > Chordata > Mammalia > Rodentia > Pedetidae > Pedetes > Pedetes capensis. The sequence continues at coordinate 41,679 of VMDO01015437.1, read as the reverse complement.
AAGAAACTGAAGTGATGGACGACAAATTCTAAAAAGGTTAAATTTTCCTGATACATGTAGCTAAATGTTTACTACGTTATTAATTCTAAAGGTCCATCAACAGATGAATATTGTTGTTAGCTGCCATGGAGTCAGGGTCCGACCCATAGTGACCCTGTGTGCAACAGAACGAAACACTACCTGACAATATGTCATGCCTGGCACTATGTCAGTACTTCCCTGCCTTTCATAGGGTTTTCAATGGATAATTGTTTCGGGATTGCTTCTGGAGTAATTACCAGGTCCTTCTCCCATTTTTGTGGTGCTGTGGATGGATCCCAAGGCCTCAGAGAGCACAGAGCAGCACTTTATCAACTGAGTTAAACTCCAGACCAACAAATGAATGGATTAAGAAAATATGGCATATATACATTATGAAATTTTATCAGCCATAAAGAAGAATCATATTAAACAAAGTGAGCCAGACTCAGAAAAACAACTACTGTATGTTTTCTTGCATATGCAGAAGATAGATTGGAAAACAAAACAAAACAGAACATAATATATATGTAAGAGACTTGAAGGGGCTGGGATTTAGCTCAGTTGGTAGAGTACTGCGCTGCAGTCTCTGAGGTCCTGAGTTCAATTCCCAGCACCACAAAAATGGGAGAAGGGCCTGGCAATCCACTCCCAAAGTAATCCCGAAACAGCCATTGAAAACCCTATAAGGGTCACTATGAGTTGGATACTGACTCAATGGCACCTAACAACAACAAGAGACTTGAAAGTAAAAGAGATATTAGTGTCAGATCCAACCCAGTAGACATATGACCTTGGGTAAAGCCCTTCACTTCCTTGGGATGATTCCATCTGTCAAAATATTCTGAGTTCCTAGAAGGGGTAGAATTTACTATTTCAGACCAACTATTTCAATAACTAAAATATCCATCTCATTCATTCATTCATTCCTTTTTTTTGTGGTACTGGGGAAGGAACTCAGGGCCTTGTTCATGCTAGGCAAGTACTCTACCACTGAACTCCACCCCTAACCCCCATCACATTCATTCTTGAGACAAACCCCCCTGTGATGCATGATAAAATATCTGGTCAAGCATCAGGTCCACACAAAGCTGTATATTCTCTGCCTAGTTTAAATTACTGAGGGCTGATATTGTCCACACTGAACCTCTGGGTAGGAAAATCTTGGAAGCAAAGGTAATTAAATTATGGAGAGGCTTAAGGATCTCCAGGCAACAGAAGAGGCCGTTAGGGGCAGGACTGGCCTGCCAGATACCTGAGATAGATGATAGGCAGCACGGCAAGAACAGGATTGATGACCTGGTAAGGAGCAGCCTCTATGTTCTCACTCTCCGCTCTTGTCCTCCTTAGAGGCTGGCCAGAACCTGCTTGTGATCCTAGAATTACATTTTAAATCCCTTCTAATAAGAAAATAGAGTAAATGACCACTTTTTCAAACTTCTTCCTGCCCAAGCCACCCTCATTTTCCTCTGAGCCAGGAGTAACTGGCAAGGATCAACTAAGGGGAGGGCAGTGAAGGATTAGGAATCCAAATCAACCCCATTGTACTGGCCACTGCACTGGGAGCTGGGATTTCATGGTGCCAAGATAACATGGTAAGTTTTATTCTCAGATATTTGTGCTTGAAGGTGAAAAAAATCCCCTCAATATTCAAATAGCTCGTGTATGGGGGGAGAGTCACCTTATTTCTTTTAATTGATTACTATGTAAGATGGTTTGAATGTGTGTGTTCTCCAAAGCTGATGTTTAAACTTAATCTATAATGCAATAATATTAACAATGGGGGCTTCTAGAAGGTGATTAGGCTACAAGGGCTCTGAGCTCATGAATGTGGTAAGCAACCTTACATAAGAACTGGAGGGAACTAGCTAGGTCCCATTTCTCCTTCCACCAAGTGAGGGTGCAGTGACAAAGTGCTGTCTTTGAAGCAGAATCTGGGCCTTCACCATACATGAAACTTCCACCATGTTGATCATGCACTTCCTGCCTCCAGAGCAGAGATAAATTTCTGTTCTTTAAAAATTTCCCAGTCTCAGAAACTTTAATATAGAAGCAAAATGGACTGAGAACACAATTATCTTAATGAGACACAAGAGGCAGGAGATGTGTCCATTTTTTAGCCCAGGATTCATATCTAAAATCATCATTATAGGAAACAAAGAGTTAAATACAACAAAGAAACAACAGGCAGAAAACCACATCAATTTTCTCCACAATTCCTTGGGCTGAACATCCCAGGAAAGTTCCAACTGGCTTATACGGTGTCCCTGGCTTATACCTACCCACACTTTGGGCCATGGCTGTGGCTCAAGGCAGGAAGTCCTCCACTGGCTGAGCCATTGGACAGTGGGACGTGAAGCTCTCATGTGACTGTTCCATCATTAAAGTTGTGGATAACTGCAGGTCATTAAAGTTTGTGTTTTCTAAAGTAAAAAGTATAGATTGGAAAAGCACATAATTAAACAAATCTTAATGAAATAGAATAGCAATTTCTGAGCCAAAGGCATTTGATAAGAGTATTTTTTCTTGACATTTTCAATGTATGGGTTTCTGTGCTATTTATTTCCATTATGTATTAAAATAAATTCAAAGAATTTGGTGGTATTTTTATTCTACTAATAATATTTCCAATGGATTTCTGCTAATATTATTTATGGTAGTTAAAGCTGTTTTCCTTAGTCTTTTGTAAAACACTAAACTAGAGCACAACTGCTCATATAGTCTCTTTGTGCCTACTTGTTTTCCAGGAACTCCTACTGTAAGGCAGAGAGTTCCTGCAAAGCAGAGTGGCTTAACACTGGACAATATTAGACTCTGGGTTTTCGGATGAATGGTCCAAATGTGGCCAGCATCATTCCTCTGGCACCATGGTCTTGGGTTCAGGAGGTTCTACTCTTTCAAACAGATGAAGCTGCAATCTCTGGAATTTAGGTGCTGTAGGTGGTGTCTTCAAAGTGCCCTAGATGGAGACTACGGGAAACTTTCTGTCTGCCTGAATATCCCATGCTTTCTAATTCATTCATGGCTGCATTCTATTTTATACAATCAGACATTTTGTATATTTAAGACCTTGTTTGAATATAGGGCTTATAAGTATGTGCCACCCTGTCACCAATCACTATTCTCTTTCATTCCAAGGTACTAAAAGACTATGTCCATCACAATAGAGAGGGGGAAGATGTGAAAGACACATTATTCCATCTTTGTCTACAGGGTTCTGAGGCAGATTCACCCTCATACTAGCATTTCATTGCATGCCACCTACAACATGAATTATTTTCTTATCAACATCTTCAAGTGCATCACCCAACCAAGTGCTTCACCATCATCTTCAAAGAGATCCAGAAGGCCATGCATCTCTTGCTGCCTGGGAAGATTGGCAAGCATGCTCTGTCCAAACCAGAGGCTTTTTTCAGAACAACATAGATTGGTACGAAAAAAAATTCCTATAAAATTAGATCTACTTTTAGTTATTGAAGTGTGGTGTCCTGCTAATTTTAAAACATCTTTTTCTTTAACAGTTAATATTATCAAGCCTGAAGCTGTGCCACTGTGGTGTCTGATCCTGTCAGACCATGGAAGCTAAGCAGGGTTGGGCCTGGTTAATACTTGGATGGGAGACTGCCTAGGAATACCAGGTGCTGTAGCCTTGGGAGAAGGACCCAGCAACCCACTCCCCCAAACAATCAGCTATCGAAAACCCTATGAATAGGAGAGAAGCATTGACAATACTGTTTTACTTGTTGTATGTAGGATTGCTATGAGTCAGATAGTGACTCGACAACATGTAACAACAACAAATATTATCAATTTTATTTCAGTTTAGCTAACAATAAAACAGTGGGGTAAATATGTATATTGTACCTGATACTTATAAAATACTAGTATTACTTTTTAAAGTAAAATTCACTCTTGCTAGTGTACAATTCTGTGAGTCTTGACAAGTGCACATAGTTGTGTAAACCATCATCACCATCAAGATATATATCAGTTTCATCAAGCCAAAAACTTGGAGGGTGAACACAGGGAAAAGAGATCAACCCCGACAGCAAAATGTGTATTGACACATTTGCTACGGATTTACCACCATAGATTCAAGGTGCTCTAGGCTATCAGGCTTTCTCATTGCCTTTGGTTTTGTGACTGTTGAGCAAATGCTTTGCTATCCAGCTCTGTGGTTAGGAGCATGTGCTTCAGAGTCCTATAAATCCATGAAGAGAGAACAGCAGTTCTTCACTATCAGGGTTGTCATGAGATTAAATCCAGCTACTGACATTAAGGAATTGGAGGTGGACCCTGTAAAGAATATGCTCCATAAACGTGCTTTGTTTTCTCCCCTTGAATAGGAAACTCAAGTGGCTCCTGACCTGCCCTACCAGCCGGAGTCCTTTAATTAGGTTATAGGTCAGAATCACCTTGAGGTCCTTCTGTAAACCCTCATATGAATCTCCCTTTTTGGCGGAACGAGGGCTTCTGTATCAAAGTCATTCAACTTATTAGTTTTCCATAATATGAGCCTCAGAAAATAAACCCATTTGGTACCAACACTGTATGCTAATGCCTATTTCTCCCTCATACTACTGGTTCCAGATTAATATCTGTTAATCTGTTAATCTGTTAATACAGATCTTGTCTTTATTGTCAGTGTGATCTGCTTATTTTTCCAAGAATTTGAAGAGTTTTCTAAGATGTTTTTTCCCAATCAGCTGGTTGGGGGTCCTTTTGCTCTACTCAGATAAAAATTATGAGGAAACACAGAGTAGTTCTTCCAGTGCTGACAGTCCCAGTCTCTTGAGTGTCCAAGGTCTAGAGGCTGGACTGGCAGAAACAGAGGCTAGCAGGTCCAAGTACTAAGAGCTAGGGTCTTATTGCTCCAGGCTTTAGAAGCCAGAGGCTTACGGCTCTAGATACTAAGATTGATGGTTTATTGCTCTGAGATTTAACCACCATTGACTCTGGCACTTGGCAACCATTATGATCCTTTGCTTCCAACAGCAGTAACAGAAGCATCAGATAGGAGCAGCAGCAGCAAGTGTTGCCTGTTACTATTATAGCTCTCAAACAAGCCTTGGATCCTGGGACCCTCAGCCCTACAGCAACATGTGTAACAGCTGTTGGTAGCTAGTGTTACAGCCCTTGAGTGTCAGGGTTCTCAACCTTTGATAGTCGCTAGTATTATAGCTCTCCAGCATAGTGTGTCTGAGGTCCTTAGTCCTTAAGGATATGTAGCTCCCTGGAACTCTTCCAGTGGCCAGGGCCTGCAGTTTCTCATCTTCAGCTTTTCATAGTCTTCACTGTCTCCATCAACTCTGCTTCCTGTCATTTCTTCCCTGGCCACTCTCTGAAACTCTTCAGCTATTCTCTAATTGATACTGTTACTGTCACCACTGGCACTGCTCCCTTCATCACTGACACTGCTCTTCTGCCATTTCTGCCATCTCCTTGTTTCCACCTCAGTCTAGTCTACTAATGATAAAGATCAAAAGCAGGCAAGAAAATAACACTCAAGAGAAGACTTCTATTTATTTTACAATATCAGGGGGCAGTATATGATGGTGTTTTTTGGCTGACTTGAAAAGTGAGCCAAATGGCCTGCTGATGTAGCCAGAAAAGGGATGCAAATGAAGGGCAATGTTTGCACAAATCACAGGCCTGCTGCTGGGCCACCAGGGGAAGTACTCCCTCTCTGGCCTTAGAGAGAATAGATTCAGGGCAAGCACAGTAATCTAAAGTTCACTGAGGCTTGTACTGGCAAAAAGGTCTGGCATAAGCTGTTTGAAACAGTTGTGGCTGGAACAGTGCCCTCTGAAGCCAGAGCTGTGTTTTGGTAGCAAGCAGCTATGGTTGCCATGTAGCTTCTTCATGGAGTCCATGAAATGTTCAAAGCAATTGAACTGGTGTGAGGGCTGTCTGGCCAGCTGCTTAGTTAGAGTTCTCTGCTCAAGGCAGCTGGGGGACCAGGGAAGAGTCTATCAATTGCCAATTAAGGATCAAATTGCCCTGGTACCTAACATCTTAGCTTATTTAAAGGAAAAATAAACATTAGAAGGGACACTTACAATAAAGGCCTATCATTAACATTAAGTGATTTAACGGTATACAACAGTGCTCTAACAATGCTTAAGTCATGACCCAGCACCTGAGGTAGTCCTCAGGTAGTCCCTGAGGCAGCACCTGTGGGTCCCTCTAATCTATCTGTGGTCATTAAACTTTTAGATTCACACTGTCTTTCCCTATAGTTGCCAGATTTAACAAATAAGAATATATATGGGGCATCCCATTGAATTTGAATCTCAGATAAACAAAATGATATTTCATGTGACTAAAAATTATTTGTTTTTCTGAAATTCAGTTTAACTGTGTTAAATTTAATCTGAAAATACTACAAATGGAATATTCTTTGGAGCAGAACCAAGGTAGTCTCATCAATATTCCCAGCTGATCTCCCGGTAGACATCAGCACCAGTTATGACGTATATGAGGGAGATCTATGGATATCCAAGATGAATTGAGTCTCAAGAAAACTGCAGCCATTGGTGACAGACATTACATTGAGCTGTGTTGTAGTTTTGAATATAGTCTGTGGGTTTATGTATGAAAGTTGACTTCTGACCATTTCATTAATTACTTCTTGAAGGGATTACTGCAAGAATTTTTGTCATATCTTATTTTTACTCTGCTCTTAGAGTTTAGAAATTAATTTCAATACTCTTCCATAAGATGAGCCTCCATTGTAATTTGGCTTGTTAAAAGAATAGATGATGTCTCTACAAGTGGCTCCATGAATCCCATGGAAAGCCATATTCTCAGAGGTTTGCTCAGTGAGCATGTAATCAGAATAAAGGATATTTATTCACATCAAGAAGTATTATTCAAAGGTGTCCAGAATCACTTTCTCCTGCTACAGCAATAGCCTTTGGCCAGGAAGCCACTTTCCTTAAGCACATGTAGTCAGGACTGCTTCAGTAAATAGCAGATAGGATGCATATTGCAGTCCTTGGCCTCTGTGATGATCTCAAAGCAGCATTGCTGGGTGGATATGGCTGTCTAATTCTGTGGTTTATTCATTGGAAGCCCACTTGCTGACAATTCTAAGTCACATTCTCATGTGTAGAATATTATATATTTATGTTGAGAATATTCTATTATAATTATATTTCCATTCTTATATATAAGGAATAAAATATATGTATTTTCTCCTTATACTTTTGTCATAATTTTAGTTGGTTTAATTCTCAGACTCGGAAAAGGGGTATTTTGAGGACCTCTTAAAGACCCAAGTATATGGGAGAAACACCATAGAAAAGCTGGAGATCCAGAGAGATACTGAGAGGGAAGAAGAACTGGGGGCTTATTGTAAGATCCACTCTTGAAGGCAGAGCATGACATTTGCTGGCTAAAGCAAGATTACAACCAAGAGTTTTGAAGGGAGAGGGGACTGTGTGATTCCTTCTTTCCCTTCCAAACTCACTAATCAGGTAAGTGATTCCCATAACAGAGGAATGAATGTGTAGAGAAGCTAGATATGTTTTGCACTTGGATACCCATCCATATGGAAGAATATATCTGGAACAGAAGAATTCCCAACGATAAACTAAAACAGTATAACTCAATGGAATAATTAAGCTTCTGCTTAGTAAGTATAATATCCCAACCCTGCTTCTTTGAAATAATTGTGAGATTCCTTAAATGACATTTTTGATGTTCCTTGGTCATTTGGTCAAGGGATTAGAGGTAGTCTGTAAATTTTCTGCCGTAGATGAAAAACTGCTTATAATGGTGTGTGCGTTTTGCCGTGATGCCCCTCAGAGGGCTGGCTCATCTCTAAGACTCTTAGGAGACATTCTATGTTTCTGTGTACTGACAATACTCCCCCTAAGGTCACTTTTAAAGCAAACAAAATTCCTGTTAGAAGAGAAATGCTTTGTTCCCACAACCTCAGTAGAGTTTCACCAGTTGCCTGCATTCTAACATTTCTTTAAGTATGCTTCTCACTTGGAAGCCGGCAGAGTGAACAAGTTTTGCTTTTGCCGAAAGGTAATGAGAGAAAGAAAAGTGCTGTACAAAGGCGTTTCTGTTGTGGAGAAGTCTGTGTGTCGCAGTTACCATAGTGATCTGACGTCATCATCGCGACCCCGGCGACCAGGACAACTTTTTTAATGGAGACCGATGAGATGTGGTGAGAAGAGCGGGGTTTGACCTCCAGGTGATTGGATTCAGGTGAGGGTGTGGGTGCCCGCGGCGGGGGTGGAACCGTCTTGAGGGTTGAGGAGACAAGGGATCCCAGATCAAGTGGGTTCTTCCCGCTTTGGGACTCCGTGCAGGGATGTCTGGTGAAGGAGAGATGTGAGACCCTTGGAGCCCCAGGGAGTGTTGTGTCCTGCTACAAGCTGTACTGAAACTATTTTCCACGTCCAGGCGGGGAGTTGGAGGATGAGACAGGGAGCGGCTCTGTCTGACCCCATGTTCCCCTCCATGGACTGGGGATGAAGATGCTCACCCGCAGTGTCTTGGGGACCTTTAGTGAGAACACGTGAAAGTCTATAGCCCTGTGGTTATTGTGGGGTCACTGATGCTGTATGACTTCAGGACACTTCTTATTCCTTTTCAAATGTGTTGTTATGTAATAGATGAGGCAAGAAGGAGAAAAAGGCCCTGGTGAGAAGCCCATGACACCATCTGGTCACTATTCCGTTTTACCAGTGTCATTGACCAGCGCCTAGCATGTTGCAGGACACATGTCCTTAGGTGCCCTCGAATAGTGTCAGACTCATAGCGACCCTTATTGGGTTTTCAATGGCTGATTGTTTCAGGATTGCCTTGAGAGTGGATTGCCATGTCCTTCTCCTATTGCAGGGCACATATTTACTTCATAAAACATAATAGTTGCTGTGTCCTGGTTCTCAGTGGGCAGCTCTACTCTTAGAGTTTAGAAATTAATTTCAATACTGGACTGTTATGACTGGAGTCGTAACAGACATCTGAAGCAGCTGGGTTCTGAGGATCTGGTGACAGTTGCTGAAGCTTCTACTCCAAATGTGAAGGGCAACATTGCTCAGGAGATGCCCACCAGTTCCATCTCTGGTGGGATATAATTCCTAGTTCAAGTGAGTTCATAGAAGTGAACAAACACAAGTTGTGGAATCTCCCCTCAACTCTCAAATTGGTTTGACAGATGATAAGCTACTTTGATTTCATCATTGTAGAAGAGGTTCAGCAGGTGGAATTTCACTCTGTTGGCAGCTACACGCTTTATAGTAGCCCTCGAAGCACATCTTGCCTTGTTTGACATAAAGCACTGAATAGTTCCTTCAGTTGGGGGAAGGAATTGATGTTTAACACACATTTCCAATAATTGAAATATATTTTCTGGCCGGGAGTGGTGGCGCACGCTTGTAATCCCAGTGGCTGGGGAGGTGGAGGCAGGAAGATCGCAACTTCCAGACCAGAGGCAGTCTGTGAAACTTAGCGAGACCCTGTCTCAAAAAGTGAAAAAATGGGCTGGGGTTGCAGCTCAGTGGTCCAGCACTTGCAGAGCATGCAAGCACAAGGCCCTGGGTTCAACCCCCAGTACAGCAAAAGAAAAAAGAAAAGAAAAAAAGAGAAATATATTTTCTAACTGTGTGAATAATATTTGGCAATTCCCACATGTGATATGTTTGTGTGTGTATATATAAATATATGTTGTTGTTGTTAGGTGCCATTGAGTCAGGTCTGACATACATTTACATGGTTTTGTCCACAGTTCCTTGCTCATGACTCACTCCTCAAATGAGGCCATAGATACTAGAATTTCACTTCTTCAAGGTGGGTCACAGAATCTCTAATAGTCCCCTACCTTTTTTTTTTTTTTTTGTCAGTGGACCTGGCCATAAAGAAAGTCTCTGGCCTACCTTGTCTGATAGTAGATCCTAACACCCCCATTTTAGTAAGCGTTTTGCCCCATATCAGAGAGGAAGGAATGCTCTATAAAGTGGCCAAGAAAAGTCTGAACAGGCCTTGCTGGACTTCCCCACCAAGTGTATTAGCATTAGATCATACTCTTTTTGTCCAGTCACATTTCTACATGTTTGTCCATCTTTCAATTATGCGTATGTAATGCAGCCTTTATAAAAAATCTGAAAGGGTTGGGTTGAGCGAATTTTTGGATCGCTAAACAGATGGAGATTCCTGGAAGGTGGCACCTGGAGAGGGCTTAGAAGCTCTGGACCCCTTTCCCCACACCTTGATGTACACATCTCCATCTGTATCCTTAATAATATCTTTTATAATAAGCAGGTAAAAATGTTTCTCTGAGTTCTGTGAGGTTAACCACCAAGTTAATCAAACCTGAGGAGGGGATTGTGGAAACTCTGACTTATAGCTACTTGGTCTAAGACACAGGTAAAACGACCTGGGGCTTGTGGCTCACATCTAACTTGGGGAGGGACATTCTTTGACTCTGAACACTCATTGTGTGGTAGTGTCACAACTGAATTGAATGAGGTTACCCACTGTCATGATTTGAATATAAAATGTCCCCCAAATGTCATGTGCTTTAACATTTGGTCCCCAGCTGATGACACTGTTTGTGGACGCTAAGAAACTTTTGGGAGTTATCTAGCTTTGCAGAAGTAACTACTGGGGGAGAACCTTTGGAGGTCCTTTTTCTTCCCTGGACCAGTGGATCTGGTAGCCTTCTGCTTCTTACCCTGAGATGTTATGAGGTCATCTACCGCAGGCCCTGCCTCCACCACCACCATGCCTTTCATGCTGCCATTATAAACTAATCCTCTTAACTGTGAAATTCCAATAAACCTTTTCCTCCATAAGTTTAGGTTGGTTTTTCTGCTACAGCAATGACAGCTGACTAATGCACCCAGCTAGTATCCACTGTTACAGCACTGCCTTCTTGATGGGAGGGCAAAATCCCTACATAGCTGGTGTGAGCAGCATGTTGTTGAGTAAAAGTAGAAAGGAGCTGAGTTTGAGGCTGATTTTTCCTCAGTAGGTACAGATTGTATATCTCTCAGATAGCTGTGGAAATATGCAGGTGTTAGGTCTTTGTAGCGATTTGAGATCGTAACGTAAATTCTTTCCTAATGAGCACTTTCTTTTCCAGTCAATAAGTAAAGTTTTTTAAAACCACAGTTATTCCAAATATTAATGAAAGGTGTCAGTTACTAGAAATTAATATTATAAAAATAAGAATTACCCCATTGTTTGCTCTATTATAATGATACTAAGCCTCATTCCCTAAAATAGTTAATGACTAATTATTAATCATTATGATTATTTTCCTAGAATGTAGTATTTTTATTTCTGTACTTCAAAAAGAAATAGGCACCATCTTTCTTGAAATATTTAGACATAGAAAATGTCTATTGTGGTTATATACAGTGAAGACCAATTTGATCATAGTGCTGATCTGTTGATATAATAACATAATAGTGGAATCTTTAATGTGATTTATTTCATTGCATTAAAGATTACTTATTATATAATCTACTGTATTTATTTAAAACGTATACTTTAATGAGCTTTTTTTTTTTGCGCTAATTGGGGGTTGAACCCAGGGTCTCACACATGCTTTGCAAGTATTCTACCACTCAACTGCACCCCTAGCCGAACTATTTTCCAAAGGGGCCATACCATTTTTCTCCACCAACAGTGCAATAGAGTTCTATCTTTTACTGTCTAGCCAATATTTGGTATAGTCAGTCCTTTTAATTTCAGCCATTTTCAGAGAGGCATGTTGTTTCTGCTAGGTGCCATGGAGTCAGTATCTGACTAGCAACCCTACATACAACAGGTGAAGCAGTATTGTTACTGCTTCTCTGCTATTCATAGGGTTTTCAGTGGCAGGTTGATTTTTGGGAGTGGGTTGCTGGGTCCTTCTCCCAAGCCTACAGTACCTGGTGTTCCCAGGCAGTCTCCCATCCAAGTACTAACCAGGCCTGCCCCTGCTTAGCTTCTGAGATTTGACAGGATCGGGCATCACAGTGCTACAGCTGCAGGCTTCAGAGAAGCATAGTGATATCTTATTGTAGTTTTCATTTACATTTCTGTAGTGACTAATGATTTTGAACATATTTTCATGTGTCCACTTACTATTTGTATATCTTCTTTGGTGAATTATCTATTAAAATCTTTTGCTATTTACTTATTGGAGGATATGTGTCCTTATTTAACCTTTGTGAGATTTTCTGTTTTCTGGATACAAGTCTTTATCAAATGTATGATTCACGAATAATTTCTCCTAGTCAGTGGCTTTTTATTCTTTCAATAGTATCTTTGGGAGAATAGAAGTTTTTCAAAAAATTTAGGGAAGTCCAATTTATTAATTTATTCATTTATGCTTTTTATGTTGCTCTTGGTGTTGTATCTAAGAAATCTTCCCAAGGTCACAATGATTTTTTCTGTGTTTTATCCCATAATTTTATAGTTCCAGCTTTTGTATTTAAGTCTATGCTGTATCTTCAGTTCATTTTGGTATATGATGTGATACGTGGGTCACAGTTTGTATTAGTGCATATGGAAATTCACTTGTTCCAGGACCATTTTTTAAAAACACTGTCTCTTTTCTTCATTGAATTTTCTTTGCCCTTTTGTCAAAAATCAATTGTCCATGTATGTGGGGGTCTATTTCTATATTTCTATACTCTTTGTTTTTGATATGCATTTCTATCTTTTTTTTTTTTTGGTGATACTGGGGGTTGAACCCAGGGCCTCACGCTTGCATGCTTTGCAAGTGTTGGACCACTGAGCTGCACCCTCAGCCCATTTTTTTTTTTTTTTTTACTTTTTGAGACAAGATCTCGCCAAGTTATGCAGACTGTCTCTGGTCTTGAATTTGTGATCATCCTGCCTCCGCCTCCGGAGCCTCTGGGATTACAGGCATGTGCCAGCGTGCCCGGCATCTGCATTTCTGTCTTGATGCCAACATGACACTGTTTTGGTTTCTGTAGGTTTATAATGAATCTTGAAATTCAGTAGCATTTATTCTTGAAGTTTGTTCTTTGAAAAAGTTGTTTTTGGTAGTCTAGGTCTTTTGCCTTTGTACATGATTTTTAGAATAATCTTGCCAATTTCTTCTTAAAAGCAAGTTGTTGTTAGGTGCCATTAAGTTGTGTCCAACTCATCGTGACCCTTATAGGATTTTCTTTTTTTTTTTTTTTTTTTTTTGCGGTACTGGGGGTTGAACCCAGGGCCTCGGGCTTGCATGCTCTGCAAATGCTGGACCACTGAGCTGCACCCTCAGCCCATTTTTTTACTTTTTGAGAAAAGATCTCGCCAAGTTATGCAGACTGCATCTGGTCTTGAATCTGTGACCCTCCTGCTTCCGCCTCTGGAGCCACTGGGATTACAGGCGTACACCATGGTGCTCGGCCCTTATAGGGTTTTCAATGGCTGATTGTTTTGGGATTCCCTCAGGAGTGAATTGCCATGTCCTTCTCCCATTGTTGTAGTGCTAGGAATCGAACCTGGGACTTCAGAGACTGCAGAGTGGTGCTCTACCAGTTGAGCTAAATCCCAGCCCCATGTTGTTGTTGTTGTTAGGCGCCGTCGAGTCGGTATCCGACTCATAGCGACCCTCTGTACCACAGGGGAAACACTATTTTCAGTGCTTCTCTGCTATTCATAGAGTTTTCAATGGCAGAGTGATTTTTGGGAGGGGGTTGCCAGGTCCTTCTCCCAAGCCTACAGCTTCTGGTGTTCCCAGGTGGTCTCCCATCCAGGTACTAACCAGGCCCAACCCTGCTTAGCTTCCGAGATCTGACGGGATCGGATGTCACAGGGCTATGGCTGCAGGCCCCAGCCCCATAGTGTATCTTTAATCATTAAAATAGACTAAATTAAATATTCCAAGTTGAAAGGCAGACAGAATTTAAGAGGCTGTGGTTGCATTGAATCTGTAGAGCACTTTGAAGAGAATAGACATCTTAATAATACTGAGTGTTCTAACTCGAGATGATAGTATGTCTTTCCATTTATTTGTTTATTTATTTATTCATTTATTTATTTATTTTTCCCTTTATTGATAAATGTTGGTGGCGTACAAAGTAATATAGCATTTGCTTTTTCCATTGTGCAACTTTTACAGCACTTTTTGTTACACTTTCATCAACATACAAAGTTTATGGAACCTTTTGATTAATATGTAATAAAATTTCTATGTATTTATGAATTATATTCCCCTATTTTTCCCATGTATTCATGAAGTTGCATCATTTACATTGAGCTTATCCTCTCCCTCTTTATCCTTTTATATTATTTCCCCTCCCCTTCCCACTTTCCACAATTTTCACTTCCCTTTGCTGCATCTCCTCCCACCTTCTACCTACTCTGCTTATATTTTCCCTTCTTAGCAAGTTTGTTCATTTTTATATATCTACTTATGTATAGTTTTTTTCTTTAAGAAAGATTCAGCTCACATATGAGTGAGAACATAGGGTATTTCTATTTTTGTATCTTTCCATTTATTTAGAGAGAGATAAAAAATTGGTTTGTATGATTGTGGAGGCTTGAGGATTCCAAATTCTGATGGTAGAGACCACACAATTCACATTCCAGAAAGAACTGAAGTTTGAGTCCAAAGGCAGTCTTCTAGTGACTCGGGAGAGCCACTATTGCAGATGAAATCTGAAGTGTGAGCTAACAGAATTCCTTCTTCATTGGAAGAAATCAGCTTTTTATTCTGTTCAGGCCTCCAATTGATAAATGAGGCCCACTCACATCATGCAAGGCAATCTGCTTTATTTAGTCTGCCAATTTAAATGTAAATCTTACCCAAAAACATGCTCACAGAAACACCCAGAATAATGTTTGACAAAATATCTGAGCACTGAGGCTCAGCCCGTTGACATGTAAAATTAATCATCACACCACTCATTTGCTTGAATTTCCGTTATTAGCTTTTAGAGGTTATTGGCAACATACTTTATACCAGGGAGAAAAAATGTCCCAGAGACAATTTGTCAGATCATTTTCAGAAAAAAAATCAGTCAGTAAAATAAAACAAAATAGTAGCTCTTGAATTTTAGAATTGAATTGTGGAGCCTTCCTTTTTTTTTTTTTTTCCACCAGACAAATCTGCCTTGATGAATTCTTGGGTTCTTGGGTGTGAGAAAAAGAGAGAGAACATATATAATCTCTCTCTATCTCTCATCTATCTATCTATCTATCTATCTATCTATCTATCTATCATCTATCTATCTATCTATCAATCATCTGGGGCTGGGGTTTAGCTCAGTTTGTAGAGTACTGCTCTGAGCAATCTGAGTCTCTGGGTTCAATCCCCAGCACCAGAAAAATGGGAGAAGGACATGGCAGCCCACTCCTGAAACAATCCTGAAATAATCAGCCATCAAAATCCCTATGAGTGTCAATTCAACAGCTCCTAGCAACAGCATATATATATTCCTATATATTTGTGTATTGCTGAAGCTATGAGGAGTATTTATTATGAGACATATTGGAGGTTAAGTACTGTGTGTTATGTCATTAACATTCAGTTTCTAACACATATTAGAAAACAAATGGAAGGTGGTTGTTTTTTTATTTTTCCCAGCTTTCTTGGCAGCATGGTTACCATGGTGACTCAGTAAGTACTGTGGGATTTCATGCAGACTGAACATGCATTTATCATTCTTTCTTGAATCACTTCTTACTCTGATAGTTGTCAAGCATTGTTTTTATAATTACATCATTTATTCTGAATTTATTAATTGACATGACTACTGGATAGAGCTATACTTATTTTAATGACTCCTAGATTGCTGTTCTGCTCAAAGAGTTACCATTTGTTATTATAACTGTATGTTTTGATGCTGGATTTGTCACATCATTGGCCAGTGGAAATATTTTCAAGTTGCCCTCAGTGTCCATTTGATTTTGCATTTATTTATTTATTTACTTTTTTGTGAGACAGAGACTCACTCTGTAGCCCAAGCTGACCTGTAACTCACTATGTAGCCCAGGCTGGCTCTGAACAAGGGATCTTTCTGCCTCAGCCTCCCAAGTGCTGCGATTGCAGGAGTGCACCACGAAGCTTGGATTTCTGTGCCCATTTGATACCTCTCCAGAATTCCTGGAGCATGTACTTTGCTCTCTGAGCTTGACCATCTCCCCATTTGTAGCAAAGAAGTAATGATTTCTACCTCAGGATTCACTTTAAAGATTTGGATAATTAGTCTGAAAGTAGTAATCTACTTCATGTGGCATCAAGTAAGTTTAGCTCAACATTACTTCCTCCACTTTTGTCATTATGATGACTCTAACATTAACACAATAACATGTTTACCAGAACAAATACTTAGAAATGTAACACCAAGCAGGGATATGTAAGCTTTATTTAAAAAAATATTTAATTGACAAATAATGATTATATTTATTCAAGTTATGCAAGGAGATGATTTGATATATATTTACATTCTGTACTGATTGTCATAATCAGATGAATTAACACATCCGTCACAACCCGTAGTATACATTAGATTCCACAGAACTTTCTAATTGAAAGTTTGTACCTTTTGATCAACATCCCCCCATTTCCTTCATCCCTATCCCCTGGCAACCATTATTCTCTTCTGTTTCTATGAGTTCAACTGTTTTAGATTCCACATGTAAGTGAGACCATACAATATTTGTCTTTCCATCTCTGGTTTATTTCACTTAGCCTTACGGTGTTTTCTAGTTTCATCCCTATTGCAAATGGCAGATTTTTCTTCCTTTTTATGGTTGAATAATATTCTAGTGTATGTTATATAATATTTTCTTTATTTTTTTGTGGATATCTTGGCTATTGTGAATAATGTCATAGTGAACATGGAGATGCAGAAATCTCTTTGAGACTCAGATTTTATTTCCTTTGGATATATACCCAGAAGTGGGATTGTTAGATCATACGGGAATTATATTTTTAGTTTTGTGAGGATTGTATGGTAGTTCTACTTGTGTTTTTTCTTTCTACTGTTATCTGTAATGAATTCATCAAATTACATTCCCAGCAACAGTATACAACAGCATTCTTTTTGTCTACACCTTTGCCAGCACTTACTATTGATTTGATTCTTTTTTTTTTTTTTTTCAGTACTGAGGGGTGAATCCAGGGCCTTGCACATACTTGGTAAGTGCTCCACCACTGAGCCACACCCCTAACATCTTTGTATTTTTAACTTTGAGACAGGGTCTTGCTAAATTGCTCAGGCTACCTCTGGCTTTGAACCTGTGATCATCGTGTCTCAGCCTCTTGAGTTGCTGGGATTACAAGCATATGACATGATGCCTGGATTTGATTGTCTTTTTGATAATAGCCATCCCAACAAGAGTGAGGTGATAACTTATTGTAGATTTGATTTGCCTTTCCCTTATGATGACTTCTGGCCATTTGTATGTCTTTTTTTAGAAAATGTCTATTGAGGTTATTTCCTCATTTTTATTGGATTATTTGTATTTTCCCATAGAATAGTGTGAATCCTTTATCTGTTTTGGATGTTAGCCCCTTATTAGTGTATAGTTTGCAAATAGTTCTCCCATCCTATAGGTTACCATTTTATTTTGCCAATTATTTCTTTTGCTATGCAGAAAGTTTTTAGTTTGATTTAGTCCCACTTGTTTATTTTTGCTTTTGTTGCCTGTTCTCCAATGTCAGGGAGCTTTCTTCCTATGTTTTCTTCTAGGGGTTTTATGGCTTCAGACCTTACATTTAAGCCTTTACTCCACTTTGATTTAATTTTTATATGACGTAAAACTAATTTCATTCTTTCACATGTGGCTATTCAGTTTTCCCAACACTACCTATTGAATAGGCTGTCCTCATTGTGTATTCTTGGTGCCCTTGTCAAAGATTAGTTGAACATGTATATTTGGAATTTTTTCTCAACTATATTTTCTTCTGTTAATCTATGTGTCTGTTTTTATGCCAATGCCACACTATTTTGATTAATATAGCTTTGTCATATAGTTTGAAATAATAGGGTATAATGCTTCCTGCTTTATACTTTTCCAAAACTTCTTTGACTATTCCTGGTCTTCTGTGATCCATATAAACTTTAGAATTTATCCATTTTTTCTGTGAAAATGCCATTGGAATTTTGATGAGAATTGCATTGAATCTATAGATCACTTTGGGAAGTATGGACATTTTAACAATATTAATTGTTTCAACCCATGAACACAAGATATTGTTCCATTTTATAATTTATTTCATTGGTGTTTTACAATTTTCAGTATACAGATCTTTTACTTCCTTGTTCAAATTTGCCCTTAACTACTTTATTCTTTTTTATTCTTTGGAAATGGGATTTTTTTTCAGATTGTACATTATTAATCTATAGGAATGCAACAGATTTTTCCATGTTCACTTTATATTCTTCAACTTTACTGAATTTGTCACTTTTATTAGTTTCTTGTTAGACTTTACAGGGTTTTCTATATATATATATATGAGACCATATTGTCTACAAACAGAGACAATTTAGCTTCTTCCTTTCTGATTGAGATGCCTTTTATTTCTTCTTTTGCCTAATTTCTCTAGCTAGGACTTTTGTATTATATGGAATAGAAGTGGTGAGAGGGCTGGATGTATAGCTCGATGGTTGAGCACTTGCCAATAATGCACAAAGCTCCTGGGCTCATCATCAGCAACACACACAATGTAGTGGAAATACTGGGCACCCTTGTCTTGTTCCTAATCTTAGAGGAAAAGCTTTCAACTTTTCACCACTGAATATAGTGTTAGCTCTGAGCTTGACATATGTAGCCTTTATTGTGCTGAGGTATATTCCTTTTATACCTAATTTGTTGAGAATTTTTATCATGAAAAGATGTTGAATTTTGTTAAATGCCTTTTCTGCATCTATTGAGATAATCTTTTTTGTTCATTGTTCTGTTAATGTGGCATAGGACAATTACTGATTTACATATATTGTACCATCCTTGTGTCCCAGAGATTAATCTTACTTGGTCATGCTGAATGATCATTTTAATGTGCTGTTGAATTCAGTTAGCTATTATTTGTTCAGGATTTCTACATCTATGTTTATTAAAGATATTAGTCTGTAATTTTATTTTATTGTAGTATCTTTGCCTGGCATAGATATTAATTAGGGTAATGCTGTCCTCATAAAATTAGGGTGGAAGTTTCCTCCCCTGTTCAGTATTTTGGAAGAGTTTGAGAAGGATTGGTATTAATTTTTTAAATGTTTAGTAAAATTCTCCAATAAAGCCAATGGAGTTTTTCTTTGATGGGAGATTTTATTACCAATTCAGTTACCTCACTTGTTTTTGGTCAGATTTCCTATTTCTTGATAGCTTGTATTTGTCTAGGAATTTATTCATTTCTTTTAGGGTGTCTAATTTGTTGCTATATAATTTTCATAGTAGTCTATTATAACCTTTTGTATTTCTGAGCTTTCAGTTATAATGTTTTTTTATTTCTGATTTTATATAGAGTCATCTTTTTATTCTAGCCAATTTTTAGTTGATTTTGTTTATCCTTTCCAAAAGCCAACCCTTAGTTTTGCTTATCTTTTCTATAATTTTTGTAGTTTCTGTTTCAATTATTTCTGTTCTGGTCTTTATTATTCCCTTCTTTCTACTAATTATGGGCTTAGTATGTTCTTTTTTTTCTAGTTGCTTGAGGTATGATCTTAGTTTTTTTTATTTGGGATCTTTCTCTTTTGACATTGTAGCATTGATTGCTATAAATTTCCTTTTTAGAACTGTTTCTGCTTCATCACATAACTTTTGGTATATTGTATTTCCATTTTTGTTTCTCTCTCTATATATATTTATATCTTTAAATTTTGCTTTTAATTTGTTCTTTGACTTCTTGATTATTCAGGAACATGTTGTTTAATTTCTATGCATTTGTGAATTTTCTGAAATTCCTCCTGTTATTGACTTCTAATTTCATACCATTGTGGTAAGAAAAGATAGTTGGCATGATTTCTGTCTGCCTGAATTTGTTAGGACTTGTTCCCTGACATATGATTTGCCCTGGAGAATTTTTTACACGTGCTTGAGAAGAATGTATATTCTGCTGCTATTGGATGTATCCTTCTTGGCACTGTGTCTGGCTTATGTGATAACTTGTAGTGTCATTGGCACTGCAAGTGCCAATTTGTGTCTGATGAATGGTGTCCATGGAACTTCCAAGAAGTTGAGACCTGAAATATATGCATGCATAGAGGAGCTATATTTGTGGGATCCGGGGTGGTAATAGACCTGATACCTGGGGCACAGACACCCCTGCTTCTGCACTAGTGGCAGTACAGGAGGTACAGATGCTACTACTAGAGAGCCAAAGATGGTAGCGCAGATGTGAGCAAAGTTAGAGTGGCTCCAGCATTAGGGTGGAGTCTAGTTCTCTGTAGTGGCTGAACTAGTGCCTGGAGCATAGTCATCCATAGCAAGGGCTTGGCTCTGAGGCCTAGAAGTGTAGGCTAGATCATTTGTGGTGAGGGTTTCAGTGTCTGAGGAATGTATTGGTACAATGAGGCCACAGAACATGGGTCTAGAGTATAAAGACTTGTGGAATGTCAACAGCTCTGGATATGAGAATGCCTGAGTTTATAAGAGATGGCAGCTCCTTTCCCAATGCTTCTCTTGTGGAAGAAGGAGGGATGTGCATCTATATCTTTCTCTTGGGATTTCCCTTGCAAGAATGGCTGTCCTTAGTGGTGAGAAATGCTGGATTTTTCTGTGGATCTAGCCTCTGGGGAACATGGTAATTCCACTGAGTGGCTGATAGCGATAACTTCCAATTTTCTTCTTTGCACCTAGCCACCTCCAGGAATTTCAATGTACTAGTCTCACCAGAGAACCTTTTTGTGTGGATACTTTCTGTATTTTGCTCCACTGTATTGCTATATTATTGCTTCATGGACCTTTGAGACTTTTCTGGGCTATTTTGGTTTGTGAATAACTGCCTTTCTAATTTTTTTTTGTTGTTGAGAAATGAAGGGTGGTATCACTTATCCTGCAATCTTGGTGGACTTTTTATTCACTGACATTTTAATAGTTTCTTCTTGAGTGAAATAGTGTATTGTTGCATTGTTTCATCTATAGATCACTGACTACCTCATGGAAAAACAAGAAGAAAGAAACATGAGAATAAATGCACATTTGTATCTCAACAGTAGGACCTGACATATATGTCTCTTTGTCATATGTAACCTCTTTCACACTTATTTAAACAAACATGCCCATTTTCTCAGTTTATGTAGTGTAGGAGCACTAACAGCATCTTCAGATAATATTTTTATCACCTTTTAGAAGTCTAATGTGCCCAAAGTTTTAAGAGTTCCCTAGGCACTAGCTAGCCCAAAACAATGAACATGAAACATTTTCTTGTCTCAGGCCTAATATTTCATCTTTCATTCACACTGTTACTACACTATTATGCCTCTTTCTCTGGAACCTAATCTGGACCATCCTGGTAAAACAATATATTGTTTTCCAGGAGTTGATTTTCATTTGACTATACTACTGCCCAATCCCTTTGATTGGTTTATGGGTGTATTCCTTTTAGAATTTGATCTAATTTTGTATTAGATGTACTGTGCATGGTACTGTGGTTTAGCTCAGTTGGTAGAGTGCTGCTCCTCACTTTTTGAGGACTTGGGTTTGATCCCCAGTACTGCAGGGATAAAGATATGGCAGTCTACTCCCAAAGCAATCAACCGTTGAAAACCCTATGAGGGTTGCTATGAGTTGGACACAACTTGATGGGACCTAAAAACAATGAGAAAACAATATTGCATGTTCTGAAAAATATCCTGTGCATGTAGCTATGACTCGGACCTGACTCGACAACATCTAACAACAACAACAACAACAACAACAACAAGTGCTTGTCATGTGTACATTGTCCTTTCCTTTTAATAGTTTTAGTTGCACAAGGAAGGTCCTACAAAGGTGTTTTAATTCCATCGTGTTGATTATTCCCTGGGAACCTTGCCTGAATGAGACTGAGACTCCACTTTTACCCTGAATCCTACTGTGTCAGCATCTCCCCCGCCTGGAAGCTGTGGAGCTGTGCCCTGGGTGATTTCACGAAGTCCTTTACCCCACCTCCTCTGTGGCTGTCACTGCTGAGTTATTAAGTGAGTAAATGCAGGAGCCTGCTGCCAATTTGAGTGGCTTTATTTGGCATCAAGTAGGGAGAAGTGTACTGTAATCTTTCATCTCATGACCTTCACTGAAATCCTGGATGGATGTGGAGACATGGTCTGACTGCTGAATGGAAGGCTCATCTGAGATATTTGCCTGCCTTTCCCTTGGCATCTGTAATTTTTCTGAAGGTGCCCAACTGGGGCTGTCATGTGGATAGAAGCATGCATTAGTTTTAGACCTCTCTATTACCTGTTCCTCGAGTTTAGGGTTGTTCCCATTCTGACATGCTACTTTTCTATAAGAAGGGCTGGAATATCTATTTTTTATTCCTTTTACTTCCAAAGCCAGAACACATTTGTTGTAGGTAAAAATAGAAAATATACAAAAGGAAAAAAGTCATTGAAATTCTATTTCTTATGGGAAAACATGGTGAACTTATATATTCAAAAGTTTGCCTCTCAATTAAACTTCTTAAAATATATGTTCCAACTTTTTAAGAAGTTTTTTTCAAATGTAGCTATATTTAAGAAGAGGAATTAGCTAACATACTACTTATGCCCTTGTTAACTGTTTCTTTATGACAGTCACATTATGAAGTTCAATCCATATCCATCAGTATAAATCCACATGGCAATAAAAAGGTCATAGAAACACTAATAGTCAAATTAGGTATGAAATAATGACAAAATGGTTAATATTTATTGCTGACTTTCTCAATTGTGGACACTGTTGTCAGTGCTAAATCTATACTTACTCATTTAATCCTTACCACAACCAATGAGGGAAACTAACAGTTCCCTACTTTAAAAATAAGGGAAATTGGAGGTGAACATGAGTAATGTACAATGAAATGCATATATGGAAATGTCATAATGAAACCCATTAAGTTGTACACTAAAAAATTACTGGGGAAAAAACAAGGGAACTGTAGCACAGTGAGGGCAGGGCTAGCAAGTGGCAAGGTTTAGATTTGAACACAGGCCACGTTGCTGCTGTTAGGTGCCCTCAAGATGGGTCTAACTCATAGTGACCCTGTGTACAAAAGAACAAAATACTTGACACTGTGCCATGCCCAGCACTATGTCAGTGCTTCTGTGCCATTCGTAGACGTTTCAATGGCTGATTGTTTCAGGAGTGGGCTGCCAAGTCCTTCTTCTAAGCCTACAGCACCCAATATTCCCAGGTGGTCTCCCATCCAAGTACTAACCAGGCCCAATCCTGTTCAGCTTTTGAGATCTGATGAGATCAGATGCCAGGGTAGTATGGCTTTGGTAAATACATCTAACCACTATGTGCTACTGCTTCTCACAAGGTAAGACCAGCCTCACTATCAGGGCACAGCAAAAGAAATGAAACTGAAGTAACAAACTTTCTTTCAGTTTGCTAGGCAGAGATGTAAACCATTTTAAAAAATGCATGTGGTTTGAAATTTGGGGAATGTGTCTACTCTATACTGTGAACAGGGCTGCCCAACATCTCGTCTCCCTTCCTGTGCTCAGGGGTGTTTCCACTCTGAAATGAGTGCCTTTCCTGCAGGTGGGGCAGAAAATGCATATGTTACCCACTGATTTTATTATTTTTCATATTTATAAGAGAAATAGGTGTTTGTTATAGATAAAAATAAAAAATATAGTAAGTAATATAAAATGTTGTTGTTGTTAGGTGCCTTCAAGTCTGTATTCGACTCATAGTCAACCCTATATACAACAGAGGAAACACTATTATCAGTGCTTCTCTGCTGTTCATAGGGGTTTCAATGGCGGATTGATTTTTGGGAGTGGGTTGCCGGGTCCTTCCCCCAAGCCTACAGCACCTGGTGTTCCCAGGTGGTCTCCCATTCAAGTACTAACCAGGCCTGACCCTGCTTAGCTTCAGAGATCTGACAGGATCACATGCCACAGGCCTACGGCTGCAGGCATTCCCTAAACATAACACTCAAGATCATCCCCGCTAATATTTTCATTTTATTATATTATTGCACAAGTTTTCTTATGCATGTGCATATGTATATATTATGGATGAATTTTTATATTTATGTAGAAAATATAGGATCCTGTTTTAGTTTTTTAACCTGCTTTTATCACTGTAGTGGATTGAATTATATTCTCAACAAAATATGTCCAAGTGTTGGTCCCCAGTGCTTGTGAATGCAACTTTATTTGGAAATGCGGCCTGTGCACATGTAATTTAGGATCTCAAGACGACATCATCCTGGGTTTAGGGTGGGTCCTAAATCCACAACTCTTGTCCTTGTAACAGAAACAATAGAAAAATTTGACATGCACAGAAAAGAAGGTCATGTAAAGGAAATAAAGATTGGAGTTATGCTGCCATAAATCAAACAAAGCAGGAACCACTAGAAACTGGTAGATCCAAAGTGGGTATCTCCTTTCTAAGCCTGCAGAGCGAGCAAGACCTTGTTGACATATTGATTTTAGGACTTTGTGTCCCTAGAACTGTGAGGGAATAAATGTATGTTGTTTTATGCCATGAACTTTGTGATAATTTGTTATAGCAACCCTAGGAAACTAATATACTCACTAGCATATCTCAAATGTTACTGTAAATAAACATTAATGTGTAACCAATTTTATCATGTCTGTAAAAAATCAATGATGATATGTAAAAGCAAATTTAAAAATTGGCAAGATTTCTTATATATCATCCTTTTAAAGTATTCAGTACTCAGAGCACACTTACAAAATGGATACTGTTGCTAATCCTCATTGTATAGATGAAAAACTGACAGAGAATAAGGACCGTGCCCAAGCTGCAAAGTTAGAGCATGGGACAACTTGAGTTTGTACCCAGTACCTTGTGCTCTAGAGCCCAGGAAATTGTCAAAGATTTATTGTTAAGGGAGAGAAGCAGTCTGTGCAAACACGAATATTTTAGGACATCATTCAAAATAACCCCGGCTGTGTTAATATATTTATACAAACAACTGTACCTAGTTATGCAAAGATGGTTTAGGACCTTGGTGAGAGTGTGTTTGTTGTAGTCATGGGGATGGAGACCAAAGACACTGGGATAAGGGTGAGCGGAAAGTAGAGAGACATTTTTGGAACTTTGAATTTGCAGGGGGAGAAAGAGAAAGAGAGGAGAGGATCAATCCTGTCACAGAATGGGTAATGAGGTGCCCAGGAGGGATTACTGAATATATTCAATTTTTAAAATCTTGAGCAAGTTTACAAGTTTAACATGAAGGTTCCAGCTCATCTTAGATTTAAATCTTGATGTTGCCTATAGCTCTATTTCTTCCCACTGTTTTATTGCCACCATGGAATTAATGAGACACCTCTAGTGGAACAGTATAAGTTTTGAGCTCAATGAGTATTCAGTTATTAAAAAAATGAAAGAATGGACTATTGTGTGTCAGAGAAGTGACAGTAACTCTTGGATTTTTGTGACAGCAGATAGGTGAAATCCTGGTATGATGTGGCTGGATAATACAGGATTTGAAGACCCAGCACTGGTGATGGCAGGACGGGTCCAGAATGTGTGTGTGTACACACACACACACACACACACACACACATGTATTTACACACACACACACATATTAGCATGCCAAACAGGGATAACTTTTAGAGAAACACCTTACATTGCTACCCTGCTGTGATCCATCACTGAGCCCCCCAGCTGGGTTCATAGATACACTTGTTTTCCCACCTTGGGGAACTGGATTTGGGCTTGCTGAAGCATGATGTGAAACAGCTCTTATCAGATTATGAAAGACCCAAAAAATGCAAAGAACCTTCTGTCTCTAAAACTTTGAACTCAAGGCATATCAGAGAGATATTTGCTTCATTAGTGTAGATATCTGTATTTTCATCAGAAGAACAATGAAACATGATTTTCATAATTCCTGCCGTAGCCCTGAGGCTGAACCAGACTCTACTGTTGTACTTTTGAAGTGCCACTGAAGTTCCACTCTGTGCCATAGTCTCTGGTCAGGTTTTTAAATCTATCCTCAGGTCAGCTCTCTAAGAACAACATGGTCAGTCTCATTTCACAGATCACCAAGCTCAGGCTCACAGAGCCTAAGTTACTTCTCCAGATAAGTGGCAGAATTGGAAGAAGTCCATCCCTCTACTTCTCTAGAGGACCTTGAGCACTTACAGGTGCAGTTTTATCTCAGTTCAGGTGGGAGGCTGGAACCATTCTCAGTTTTAGATATCCCAGGCAATGATGGATGCAGGGATATTCCTTCCATTGGATCAGCAATTCCAGAAATCTCTGGCTGATAACTTAGAGCTAATCTCCTGTGTCCCTCCCTTCTCTTTCCTTAGCCCCCTGATCTGAGACACTCAGACTTACAATCTTTACTCTGCCACTAGATAATACCCATCCCCATTTCCTGCCCCCTTGTTTTTTTTTTTTTTTTTTTTTTTTGGAGACAAGGTCTCACTGTGTAGCCCAGATTGGCCTCAAACTTTCCATTCTCTTGCCTCACCTCCTTTCCTCTACCAGGGTTACAGACATGTGCCATCACATCTGACTTCTTTCTTTTCTTTTCTTTTTTTTCCTTCCTTCCTTCCTTCCTTCCTTCCTTCCTTCCTTCCTTCTTTCCTTCCTTTCTCTCTCTCTCTCTCTTTCTTTCTTTCTTTCTAGTGAAAAGGAATACATCTTGCAAACAATAACAAATGTGATGTAACTATTTTACTATGATTCCAGTTGTTTTGGAAATTCATATGTGATTAAAACAGTTCCATTTACTCTTAACCCCAAATCTCCCTGTCATTCACTGATTTATCTTTTCTCTCCTTAGTGTACATTGAGGTGTCCACAGTGTGGAGGGGTCCCACCCAGACAATGGAGTATTCACCCTCCATTACCCTACCCCTACACAGGCTTCCCAGACATTCTCCTATCCATCTCTGTCATCCCCTGTCCAGGACACTACGGACACTGCTGCCCAGACGTCATCCTGGTGCTCCCATCATCTCTCAGTCACCTCCCTACTACACTCCTCCCTTGCTGGTAACTGCCAAGGCACACTAGAGCTATGTAGTGTTTGCGGATATACATTTTTGCAGTATTCTTTTACATTTACCATGTTCCCCGCCCCCAAATAATTATAATCATTCTATATAAACTGGTTTTAAGGACAATGTCATATTTTCCTGCTCGTTGTATAAGTGTCCCTGTGGAGATTTGATGATGGTGGCACACTGGTGCCACCCCGTGATAGAAGCTGTAGCTGTAGCTTGGATGCTGGTGAGCCAAAAGGCAAGGAGGTGCTGTGGGAAAGCACACTCTACCGAGTTTTCTGGAAGTCTGGGCAAATAAAGGGGGCATTTCCAGTGTGCAGGGATATTAATGGGCTCCACACAGAAATTTAAGTCTCACACTGTGCTGAGTGGAAAGTTGTAGGTGAGAGGTCCAAAAAATTGATCATTTATTGTTTTGATATTTTTTATTTTTATGATTAGAAGTGTACTGGGCAGAAACATATGAGCAAAAATGAAGCCAGACCATTTGTATTCTGTGTATCCTGCCTTTATCTTTATTATGACCATATTTACGTGTAAACACATTTCTAAGACAGTATTTTAAATTTCTCTACAAAATAATTTTAGTTGTTTTAATTTTATATCAAATGGTTGTTTCATCATATAGATGCCTCCAAGTTTATTTTATCTGTGTTTTTGTAATAAAATGTAGTTCCTTTCAATTTATTAAATTATAAGCTATAGTTCAGTACCGTTTTACATGTATATGTATTTGTAAGCATGTCTTTACAATAAGTTTCTCAAACTATTCTTTCAAAACCATGAAATGTATGCTATTATACCTTAACAAAATACATTCAGAATATTATTACCAATATATATTGTGAATAATATTACATGAAAATGTCTGTTCTTCCACATATTGGAAATTATGTGAATCATTGCTGATCTGACAGGCAACATATGACCTGTCATCACTGTTTTTATCATAATTTATTTTTATTGCCTCCCAGAATTCTGTCCTCTGGATGTGACGTAATCAATTTTCACAAATCCATGTTGTTTGGAGTGTTCTGATATTTCTCATTATTGACCCCATGTGGATGGCATTTTCAGAGAGTGTACACTGACAAGGACACAGTTTAGAGCAGAGCTCACATGGTTTTTTGCAAGGTAGATGAATGTGTCCTGTTTGAGCCAAGAAAGCTGTCTTTGGATACCAGAACCTGGTAGGTCCATGAGTGTGTGAGTGTGTGTGTGCACACACTAATAACCATGCTTCTCTCTGCTTCTTTTAGCCCCTTCATGGTTTTGCATGCCATTTGGCCTTCTTTCCTAAATTCGAGCCCAGAAGTGAAGGAAGGGAATTCTCAGGATGGCAGTCCTTATAGCCAGAGCCTGACCAGCATCCCTCGCTCCATCCTGAAGAGAGACTCTACAAGAAGTGTGCACCTATGTAGCTGTTTGATAACTACAGCCATGCTGACACCCAGAGAAGTAGTTCCATTTTATTCTCCTTAAAAGGGAAGCATGTAAAAAGGTCTGGAGAGGCATGAAGAAAGTAATAGTGCTGACTTCTTGTCACAGAGGGCAGGGCTTGTACTCTGTTGTTGACCTGTTCTTAAGCCACCACTGTAGTTGGAAGATGTGAAAGTGATCAGACATAAATCAGGCTTTCCACATGAGAGCAACCTGAGGAAGTATGTGGGGGAGGGGAGAAGATCACTGGTTTGAAGAACACAGGAAGCAGAGTCAGCAGGGTTCTGGTACAGCCAGTTTTACATACAGTATGTTCTTGAATCAAATCCACACTCTTTAAACAGTTTAGAGGCCTTTAAAATCAGATGCAGATTAGAATCACATGGAGATTGGATTTGTGGTCCAACATGTATGTCGAACAAAACATGTACAATGTGCTTATCTAATATTAGGTGCATTAGTATCTTCAATTTTTAACTTATTTATGTGGGTTTTTCAATTCTTACATGGCACTTGGAAAAAATAAATAGTGTATAGTAGTAAGTATCAAGGAATAGTTTGAGAATTTCACCTTTGGGTGCTGGTGATGGAGCATTTGCTATTTCCTTGAGTGTCCACAGGGGAAATAATTCCCATTTTTGGTTTACAAGACCAGAATAATATGTTATACTATAAGGATTTTGCATTTTAGTATCTCTTTATTTCTAGGAAGCTTGTTATAGGAATTAAGACAGTTAAGAAATAAAGGACAGGTGATACTTGTCCAATAATTATGAAGGAGAGTTAAATCAGCTACTAGTGTTCAAAATATTAATTGGCTTGCTGGGTAGAATATTAGGCTTTGTTGTTTGGACGTATGAATAATTGGGATAAGTGCTAGGATGAGAATTGATAAGGCTAGGACAATGACTCCTAATTTATTTGGAATGGATTGTAAAACAGCATAGGTGAGTAAGAAGTATCATTCTGGTTTAATAGGGGGAGGTGTATTACGGCAGTTTGCAAGTGTATAATTATATGGGTCTCCTAAAAGGTCGGAGGAGAATAATATTAGGGTCAGGAGTACAAGTATTGAGAATGTTGTTGTTGTTGTTAGGTGCTGTCGAGTCGGTATCTGACTCATAGCGACCCTCATAGGGTTTTCAATGACTGAGTGCTTGGGACTGCCTTGGGAGTGGATTGCCAGGCTCTCCTCCCATTTTTGCGGTGGTGGGAATTGAACTCGGGGCCTCAGAGACTGCAGCGCAGTGCTCTACCCACTGAGCTAAATCCCAGCCCTAAAATGTCTTTAATGGTATAATAGGGGTAGAAAGGAATCTTGTTTATATCTGCTATTAATCCTGATGGGTTGCTTGAACTTGTTTTGTGTAAAAACAATAGGGGATTTATAGGTAGGGCTGTGATAATAAATGTTAGGTGTCGTAGAGTCGGTATCCGACTCATAGCGACCCTCAGAGGGTTTTCAATGGCTGACTGTTTTGGGATTGCCTTTAGGAGTGGGTTGCCAGACCCTTCTCCCATTTTTGTGGTGCTGGGAATTGAACTCGGGACCTCAGAGACCCACTAAGCTAAATCCCAGCCCGTGAAAATAAAAGGTAAGATAAAATGAAAGGTGAAGGATTGGTTTAGTGCAGCTTTGTCAACTGAAGTTCCTCCTCACATTCATTCTACAATGTTAATACCAATATCAAGGATAGCTGAAAAGAGGTTTGTGATTACAATTGCTCCTCAGAAAGGTACTTATCCCATGGAACAATATACCCTATCAATGCCTTTGCTATGAATGTAAGTAGTAGAATAATTCCAATGTTTCAGATTTCTGTGAGTGTATATAAGCCTCTTCCCACATGGATAAGTAGGCAGGTAAAGAATATTGAGGCTCCATTTGCATATAAATATCAAATTAGTCAACTGTAATTTACATCATGGCAGATGTGGGCTACAGAGGAAAATTTGGTTATTGTGTCAGGGATATGGCATACTGATAAGAATAACCATGTAATGATTTGTGTAATTAGGCATAGACCAAGGAGTGAGCTGAAGTTCCAACATGGTAAGATATTTGATGGGGCAGTAGATCACTAAATGACCGGTTAATAATTTATATTAGTTGGTGTGTGTTTTGCATATTGGTCATTGGGTTTCTATAGTTGAATACCAACAATGATTTTTCATCTCATTTGGCATAACCTTGGTCATAATTCCCTGTAGGAACTATGATTATAACACATGTCATTTATTTATTGTTACTTTTGTTCTAAATTTTGTAGAGTTTTCTTCAAAACCTTCTCCAATTTATGGGGGATTAAGTTAAATTATTATTGGTGGGGTTGGATGTGATATTGTGTTAAGTTTTGGTGGGTATTTTTAGGGTGAATAGTGTTTTGGTTTATTTAGGGAGTATGTTGATGATATTTGGGTATACCACAGCAATGGCTACTCTGAAACTTGTGGATCAAATGTTACTATTTGGAGCATGCAGATTTTTTTGATGGAGTTAGTTATGTTTATATGGGTGACCTATGATACAATAGATATTATTATTGATTACAAAAATGTATGTGATTGGGTTGTTCTTGAAGGTGATGATATTAGGATTATTTCTGAGGATTCTATAGGCATGGCTGCTATATACATCCATGGGTATTGATTAATGGTTGTGGCAAGTTGAACTTTGTTAGTTTCTTTATTGTTCTTGAGATTACTTGAGGCAATTAAATAATGAGAGTTATTGATAAAATTAGGGACATAAAGAAAGATAGAAATTAAAGTTTGATGAAGCCTATTTGATTTAAGGTGATTGTCAAGGTAAATATTTGAATGTTGGAAATGCTTTTTGGGACTGCTTTTTCCAATCAAATTGAGTCAATTAGTGTTGATACTACCTTTTGGCTGATATAAAAGTTTTAAAGTTGTTGGGATCGGTAGATAATATTAGGATACAATCCTGAAAGTTTAGAAAAATCGAGTAACTGTGAAGGATAACTAGTTTTTAGGTTGGAGGTTATTAAATTTAGGTCTATGGTAATTGAAAAGGCTAAAATAGTAATAATAAGAGTGGTCATTTTTAGATAAATAGGTGTGGTAAGTAGTGGGGAGTTTATTGGGTTTAGGTTTTTTGCGATGAAAAATCCAGTGAAAGTACTTCCAAGTATGAGGTATTTAATAGGGTTAATTGTTGTTGTTGTTGTTGTTGTTAGGTGCCGTCGAGTCGGTATCCGACTCATAGTGACCCTCATAGGGTTTTCAATGGCTGACTATTTCGGGATTGCCTTGGAAGTGGATTGCCAGGCCCTTCTCCCATTTTTGCGGTGCTGGGAATTGAACTCGGGACCTCAGAGACTGCAGCACAGCGCTCTACCCACTGAGCCAAATCCCAGCCCTAATAGGGTTAATTAAGAAAGGATAATTTTCCTAGATACTAGTTAAAGATGAGAATCGGGGTTGTCCTAGTAGAGTGAAGTAGATAATTCTTGTGCTATAGGCAGCAGTAAGGGAGGTAGCAATAAGAGTTATTAATCGGGCTCAGGAATTTGTATCTGATGTATTATTGGATTCAGTGATTATGTCTTTTGAATAAAATACTATGAGGACAGGTATACCTATGAAGTTTAGGCTTCTAATAATTAGGAGAGAAGTGGTTAGTGGTATTGATTTGGCTAAACTTCCTATCTTTAAGATATCTCGTTCATTGTTTAGGTAATGAATAATTGATCTTGAGCACAAAAATAATATGGCCTTGAAAAATACACATGTGCAGCAGTGTAGGAAAGCTAAATAGGGTTGATTAATTCCTAGGGTTACTGTTATTAATCTTAGTTGCTTGAAGTTGAGAATGCTACTTTTTTTGTGGTACTTAGGAGTTAAACCCAGGTCCTCACATATATTTGCAAGTGATTTAACACTGGGCTGAACCTCCAGTCTATTTTTTAGTTTTGAGCCAGGGTCTCATTAATTTACCCAAGCTGCCTCTGGCCACAAACTTGGCACCCTCCTGCCTCCACCTCCTGGGTCACAGGGATAACAGGCATATGCCACCACACTTGGCTCTGAGAACATTACAGTTTTTTTATGTCATTCTGTAATGCACAAATGGCTGTGAATAAAGTTGTGATTGCCCCTAGACATACTATTAAGGTTAGAGTTACATAATTAGTGCATATTATATAATGGAGTCAGGTAAATAGAAAAACACCTGCTACTACTATAGTACTTCAATGTAATAGGGCTAATACTGGTGTAGGTCCTTCTATTGCTGAGGGGTGTCATGAGTGTAATCTGAATTGGGCTGATTTACCAGCTACTGCAAGTAATAACCCCATGAAGCAGTCTATGAGTTTCCTCATTTATTGTAGATATTTGCTGAAATTTTCACAAGTTTGACTATAAAAAAATCATGTTGTGGATAGGATAAATCTGATGTTTCCAGTGTGATTATATAGAATTGTTTGTAAGGCTGCTGTGATTGTGTCTGTAAAGCCATATCATCATCAAATTAATAGAAAAGATATGTTGCCTACTCCTCAACTGATGAAAAGCTGCAATAGATTATTAGCAGTGATAAGAATTAGCATGGTGCTGAGGAAAGTTAGTAGATATATGAAGAATTGGCTAATGTTGGGATCAGAATTTATGTATCACGAGGAGAATTCTGTGATAAATCATGTGATGAGTAGTGCTAGATGGATGAATATTATTGAGAAATGATGTAATTTAAAGATTAAGTTAGTTTTGTTTGTATAGACAATCAGTGTCAGTTGGAGATAATTGTTTCTTGTCCAGAATGGAAAAATACAGTTGTAGGAAGGATGCTAAGGGTAAAAGATAGTTTGATTGGAATACTTATGAATTTAGGATAGTACATGGTTATATATATGTATATATATATATGTATAGAGACTATTACAATTGGAAAAAAATAGGATAATTAGAGGTAGTAAAATTGAGAAGGAGAAGATGTTGATTAGTTTGAAGTTGCACTAATTTTTTTGGCTCCTAAAATCATTAGATAGTTTCTATCATTTAAAAGTTCAGCATGCCATATTATTATCTATGGTTGCATGAGTTAGCAGTTCTTGGATTCATTCTTGGTAAATAAGCTTTTATTTTTACATTCAAGGACTAATGATTTTGTAAACTATATTTATAGTACATGGCTCCTAGAGTAATTTGGGGGTTAATAGAAATAAAGGTGGTAGCATATGTATAAGTATCAAGGTATTTTCACATGTGAGTGATGGAGTAATATTGCTTATACTATATGTAAGTTACCTGTAGTCATAGCACTGTGGCATCTGATCCCGTCAGTTCTTGGAAGCTAAGCAGGGTCAGGCCTGGTTAGTCCTTGGATGGGAAACTGCCTGGGAACACCAGGTGCTGTAGGCTTTGGAGAAAGACCTGGCAACCCATTCTGAAAAATCAATCCACAATTGAAAACCCTATGAATATCAGAGAAGCACTGACAATGGTGTTTCACCTGTTGTATGTAGGGTCCCTATGAGTTGGGTACCGTCTTGACAGCACCTACCAACAACAATATGTGTAAATTTACATCATTGTGTTGTAACAAATATATAAAGAGTATGTAAAGCTGTGATTAATGTGTTTAGGTCATTTGGGGTAATAGTGAGTTGCGATAATGAGACTGAGGATAAGATTAGGAATAATTCTCCTACTAAGTTAATTGTTTGTTAAAACATTTACTGATGAAGATAAGAGAACATAGCCTCCAGTATGGATTGCGACTGAACATCAATAAAACAAAAATCCTTACAAGTGGGTCAGTATGCAACTTCACAATAAATGGAGAAAAGAGTGAGGTTGTCCATGATTTTGCTTTAGTTGGTTCTGCAGTCAACACCCATGGAAGCAGCAGTCAAGAAATCAAAAGATGCATTGCTTTGGGAAAAACTGTGGCAAAAGATCTCTTTACAGTATTGAAAAGTAAAGATGTCACATTGAAGACAAACGTGTGCCAGACTCATTCCATGGTATTTTCAATCACTTCATATGACTGTGAAAGCTGGACATTGAACAAGGGAGACAGGAGAAGAATTGATGCTTTGAATTATGGTGCTGGAGACGACTATTGAATATACCACGGACTGCCAAAAGAACCAACAGATCTGTCCTAGAAGAAGTGCAACCAGAGTGCTCCTTGGAAGCAAGGATGGCTAGACTGCATCTTATGTATTTTGGATATGTAGTCAGGAGGGACCAATCTCTGGTGAAAGAAATCATGTTTGGGAGAGTGGCAGGTCAACGAAAAAAAGGAAAACCCTCCACCAGATGGATTGACATAGTGTCTCCAACAATGGACTTAAACATAAAAAAGATTGTGTGACTGAAACAGAACCGGGAGGTGTTTCGTTCCACTGTACATAGGATCACTATGAGTCGGACTCGACTTGACAGCACCTAACAACAACAACAAGTTAATTGTAGATGGTAGGACTAGATTATATAGGCTTGTTATGACTCATCAAGAAGCTATTAACGGTTATACCGTTTATAGTCCTTGGGCCAGTAATATGGTTCAGCTATGGATGCATTTTTTTATTGGAAACTTTTAATGTACAATGTAATGTGATTCATTCTGACATGCATTTCATTGTGACATTTCCATATATACACTTTGTTGTATATTACACAGATAAATTCCCCCTTACCTTCTTGGGCATTTCCTCCCCTGTCCCACCCCCCCACCAAAGACCTCTCTTCCATTTGCTTGTCTTTTTGTGGTAATATTTTTCTATATATCCTTGGATCCCAATTATGTTTAAGAATGAAACTTTTTCTGTAGTGAACTATCTTTTTACATTGTCAGTGCTATTACATGAATTTTGTAGTCCATCTGTATTATTACCATTCTTTGGTATTACTGGTGTTATTATAATTATTTCCAGGACTATTAAAGTTGGGATATTTACCCTGAGGTCACCCCTCCCCCATTTCTCACTCCTCCTTATTTCTTCTCTCCCCCCTCTCCTTTCCTGGTATTTCCTCCTTTTGCTAGATCTCTCCCTCCTTCTTTTGTGCTCCCCAAATTGTCCCTTCTCTGCTAAGTCGACTTTAGCTTTTTTTTTAAATTATGTTCTGACCTCCATAGGATTTTTTCCTTCTTTTAATTTTGATTCAGCTCCCTTTGCCGGGCAGAAAAGTGTTGAATGATGTGAGGCTATGGGCAATTATTAGGGTGGTTGCTCCTATATAACTTCATGGTCTTTGGATTATAGTAGCTACGATTACTAAGGCCATGTGACTTATAGATGAGTAACCAATCAGCAATTTAAGTTCAGTTTGATGTAAGCAGATAGCGTTTGTTATTATTATCCCTCAAAGGGCTCGGAGAATAAGTAGGCTATAAGTTGGGTTAATGGATTTAAGATTATTGTTATTTGTAATGTCATATCCTTCTAATTTTAATAGTACAGCTGCAAGGACTACTGAGCCAGCAGTTGGAGCTTCTGCATGTGCTTTGGGTAGTGTAGGCTATAATGGAATCTTTAGTATATAGTCTATAATGTATTGCTAATCATAGTAGACTGTTTGATCATGAGGGATCTGGAGATTTGTACTCATAGAAAAATAATAGGAAGTTTACCCTTCACAGCAGGATGTGTCCTACAGGTTGCTACTAGCAACTCAATGTGCCCAGAGTGACAGCCTCCCCCTGGCTCTGGCAGTGGACGTCCAGCTCCGTGGTAAGAAGCACATGTTTTGGAGCACCACATCCATGAAAAGAGGGCAGTGATACCTCACTAGGAGGGTTACCGTGAGATCAAGTGCAGACACCAAGGAAAAAAACCTGGAAATGTGTCCCTCTTAACAACATGCTTCATAAATAGCTGCTTTCCTCCCTGAAGCAGGAAACTCCTGTGGAATCCTGAACTGCCTCTTCAGCCAAAGGCCCCTAACTGGAGTATACATCAGAATGACCTTGATGAGTCTTTTCTAAATTCTCACTAGGAATTTCTTTCTTGGCAGAAATAGGCTTTCTTAATCAAGGCTAATAAGGTTTTTAATCGGTAATAATATTGGCTCAGTAAATAGATATATATTTGGATACAATAGTGTATGTGAAAGTCTGCTTCCTTTCAATTCTACTAACACTAGGTATTATCAGCTTTTGTCTTTTTTGGCAATTTGATTGTCTCCTTTTATCTACTAGACCTTCCCCCTTTTAAGTGTCATTTCAGATGATCATTAAATTTACATGTTCAGAGGCTTCTATTGTTGCCATATTTAGCAAATAAAAATACATAATATTGCATAAACAAAATAATATTGCATGCTTCATTCATAGAAATGGAACCCATGGTGTGTGTTCCAACATAAAGAACTAATTTGTTTATTTACAGGAGTTGGCTTATATGATTATAGAGGCTGAAGTCCAGCATCCTTAAGATAGACTGGCAGACTGGAGACAAGGAAAGATCCAGTGGTGCAGTCCAAGTCCAAAGACTTTCTGCTGTACCAACTACTTCTTACTCCAAGGCTAGTCCCCTTTTCTGTTCAGGCCTTCAACTGACTAGATGAGATCCACTGGTATTGTAGAGGGCTACCTGCTTTATTCAAAACCCACCAATTTAAATGTTCATCTTATTCAAAATATACCTAGAATAATGTTGATAAGTTATCTGGACATTCTGAATAACATTGATGAGCTGTCTGGACAATATGATAGAGTCAAGTTGTCACATAAAATTAGCTATCCCAATTAACGTAAAAACCTGTTCTTTGTGACCAGGGGCATGTGTCTTCAGTCTAGCTACTCTGGAGGCTGAAATGAAGGATCACTTGAGCCCAGGAATCTGAGGCTAACCTGGGCAACATAGTCAGACCCCCAGCTCAGCCGGGTGTGGTGGTGCACACCTGTAATCCCAGCGACTTGGGAGGCAGAGGCAGGAGGATTGCAAGTTCGATACCAGAGGCAGTCTGTGTAATTTAGCAAGACCCTGTCTCAAAAAGTAAGAAAATGGGCTGGGGGTGCAGCTCAGTGGTATAGCACTTGCATAGCCTGCAAGTGCGAGGCCCTAGGTTCAACCTCCAGTACCACACACACACACACAAAGACCCCAGCTCAAAAAAAGTATTTGTTGTTCATCTAGAATTCAAATTTGGCTGGGTGACCCCCATTTTTTCTGGCAGCCTACACAAGGAGTGCTCCTTGGAGGACCAAGGTGCTCCAGGCAACAGCCTCACAGAGCTTTCACCAGATGCCAGCAGCAGTTATCAACCACGTAAGGGGATTCTCAGGATGTCCCAGGCGAGAGGAGCCTCTAGATGACTGTAGACTCAAATGACAGACCTCATACAGACCAGAAAACACTCAGCTGAGAATGTTCAAGGCAGAGACTGATCACAGATAATGTTGTTGTTGCTGTTAGGTGTCTTATAGTTGGGTCTGACTCATAGCAACCCTCCAAGGGTTTTCAGTGGCTAATTGTTTTGGGATTGCTTCAGTAGTGGATTGCCACATCCTTCTCCTGTTTTTTGTGGTGCTGGGGGTCGAACTCAGGTCCTCAGAGAGTATAGCATGGCACTCTACCAACTGAGCTGAACCCCAGCCTGATCACAGATAATAAGTGGCTATTATTTAGGGGGTGTATTGTTCTGCAGAAATGGATAGCCAAAACATTATGGTTTTGGTAAACTTGCATTTTTTCTATGATCTGTTATTATTGGATAAGACAGAGATTCTCTTACCTTTGAAGATTTAAGGAGGGGGCTTTGTTATAATTTTGAATGTAGCACATGTGTGATAATTTGTATGTAGTTATATGTTTCTGAACATTCCATCAATTTCTTCTTAAAGGAACTTCCCAGGGAAAATTTCTAGATATAAGCTTTTAAACCCACTCCTGAAATTTAGAACCTGTTTCCAATCCCCTTCTACAAGATGAATCTTCACTACAGCAACTGTGTTAAGGAATTGAGAGCCTTTTACCACAAACTGCTCCCTGAACTATATGGAAAGTCATATCTTCCCTAGGTTGCTTGATGAGTACTCAGTCGGGACAAAGAAAATGTATTCACCTTGAGAAGTGTTTCTCAAAGTACTTGCTCTGAAACACTTTCTCCTAGCCCTTGGCAAGGCAGCCACATTTCAATGAGCACACACACACAAGGCTCCTTCAGTAGAAAGCAGATATATATGCATTGCAGTATTTGGCCTTTATGACTGTTCTAGTGCAGCACTGCTGGGTGGATAAGTCTGTCCAATTCTGGGACTATTAATAAGATTCTTATTTGACAGAAAATCTAACTCATATTCTCCAATGATATCTCTTTTTTTCAGTGCTGGAGATGGAACCCAGGGCCTTACACATGCTAGGAAATGTTCTACCACTGAGCTACATCCCCAGCTCCTCCAACATCATCTTTATAAAGAATAAAGTCAATGTAATGTTTTTCTTTTTTCACATATCTCAATGGTGTACAGCTGGGATTTGGAGCAGGGGAATACTTTAGGGTCCCTTAAAAACACATGCATTGTGAAATAAAAGCACATAAATACTTGAAGTCAAAAAACACAAAACCCGAATAACCGTAGGCCCATCATAAGACATACCTCTGTAGGGTAAAGCAGAATTAGTGCCTACAAAAGGGAACTTACTACCAAAAGATTTGAAAGGAGAGGGGCTTGAATGTGTAACCCATTTTCCCTTTCCAGACTCTCCAATCAGGTGAGTCTTTCCTGTAACATGGAAGGAGTGAGTATGTAGAGAGGCTAGATGTGTGTTGGTCGTGGATATCCCTCCCCATGCAAGAAAATATCTGAAATAGAGGATAAGAATTCCACAGGATAAACCAATGTATGTTTGAATTGACTAGGTTTCCCTCTAATAAATCACTATATTTTTCTAAGCCTGCTTTCCTGAAATACCTGTGATAGTCTCAAATGACATTTTAAAAAATGATCTAGAGAGGGCTCCTTACACAAACACAGGAGACACTGCTGGCTGGATGAACCTGTCCAGTTCTGTAGTTCATTTATAGGAAGTGCCTTGCCAGCAAGTCTAAGTCACATTCTCCATTATCAACTTTATAAGGAATAAAGTCGATAGGTTCCTCTCCTTATTCTTTTGCCATATTTCACAGTTGTTTTAAAGCTGAGATTTGGAGAAGGAGGCTATTTTGGATGCCCTTAAAACCTAGGCATCTTGGAAAAAGACCATAGTTATAGGAGAGACAGCAAGTCACAGAGAACAGCTGGAAATCTATTGTATAATCCACCTCCGAGGAGAGAAAAAAAAAAGCACGAATTCTTTTAAGTCAACTTTCTAGCAATATGATTGAAGAGGGAAGTCCTGGAATGTGCAACCCCTTTTCTTCCAGACTCTCCAATCAGGTAAGTCATTCCTGCCATGGAGAATGAGTGAGGTCATAGAGAGTTTAATTTTGTGTTAGTCATGGATGCCCCTCCCCATGGAAGAAAATATCTGGAAAGGAAGATAAGAATTCTTCAAGATAAACCACTATATGATTGAGTTGACTGGGTTTCTCCCTACAAAATGACTATATTATGCTATACCTGTCTCCCTGAAAGAATTCTGAGATTCATCAAACGACATTTTTGATGATCCTAGATCATTCATTCACATGATTATAGACAGTGTCTTAGTTTTCAGTCATAGGTGGCTAACTGCTTAGTGTGGTTTATGAGTTTTATATGCTCACCGGCAAAGGGCTAGCTCATCTCCAAGAGCAACTAAGAGACATCCCTGGGTCTCTGTGTACTGATAATACTCCCTCACTCTCACTTTTCATTTTGTTTTGATTTTTGGAAAGGGTCTTGGTATGTAGCCCAAGTTGGCCTCAAAGTTGTGATCCTCTTGCCTTTGCCTCCCAAGTGCTGAGAATACAAGCTTGGGCCACTATACCTGGCCCACCTGCCACTTTTTTTCTTCTGTATATTTTTTATTCATATTAGTATATATTAATTGTGTGAAGCAAGGGTTTCATTGTGACATGGTAACGTACTTTGATCATACTCACTGTCCTTGTTGGAGATGTGCTTGATGTGAATAACAAAGAGACAGTACAGTTAAGAGATTTTAAATTTTATCTCAGCAAGGCAAATTTCTCTTTGCAAAGAGCATACAAGCTGCGAGTTTAGTCAGCAAGGAAGTACACAGATGGGAGGTCAGTCCGGTCTTTTATTTCCTAATGCCATCCCTACGATTGAGTCTCAACCTTTTGGTTAGGGCTTTGACTTCACAATCTTGGCTAGACCTGGTTGACTAATAGAAGAAGAAGGGAGTGGGGTCTTGGGTTTGGAAGGTATTAGTATGTTGGGAAACTGCCTTAGAAAGCCAGGAAGTTGGAGAGAACAAAGAAAACTTTATGGGCAAGTCTGGCCATGTGAAGAAGTAATAAGGAGAGTTGAGGAAACCAAGAAACAAAGGGCCGTAAGGACATGATAGCTAGTATAAGAATAGCTTCTAAGGAAAGATTATTTGTATTCCCATAGTTCCCCCCTTTTTACTTAGTTTTTATTCTTTTCTTCAAATTCTTCTATGAGGAGGCAACTCTGTTGTTTTTGAGTGTCTAAAAGGAGATTCTCTCGATAAGAAGGTGAGGATTGTTTTGTTAAGGTTGTCTCAATTGGTCTTTGGATTAATTCCCT
Organism: Pedetes capensis; assembly: GCA_007922755.1. Taxonomy (NCBI): domain Eukaryota; kingdom Metazoa; phylum Chordata; class Mammalia; order Rodentia; family Pedetidae; genus Pedetes; species Pedetes capensis. Next base: position 498 of record VMDO01015437.1, on the reverse strand, counting down.
AATGCAGGACATTATATATTGTTGTTGGGTGCTGTTGAGTGTCCAACTCATAGTGACCTTTATAGGGTTTTCAATGGCTGATGGTTTCGGGATTGCCTCGGGAGTGGATTGCCATGTCCTTCTCTCATTTTTTCGGTGCTGGGAATCGAACTGAGGACCTCAGAGATTGCAGAGTGGCACTCTACCAACTGAGCTAAACCCCAGCATTATAAAGCAACCTATTAATATTAAAGCTCCAAATACCAGAATTAAAGGAGTGACAATTGAAGATATAAACCCTTCCCATTTTCCAAACTATTATTCTGTTAGATTAGAAAATGGATCATCTATGCCAGGATTTTTGGCTAATTCATTTGCTAGTGTAGTTAAGCCTTGTAAAGCTTTAGTAATTGTATGCTCAGGGGCAGTGCTATTGGGAATGTAGGTGCAGAATTGAGTGCCCAGCATTACATATATTCCATATTTTTCTGTTAATATCATATCTAAGGCTAATCTATT
>VMDO01015436.1:0-51170 GCA_007922755.1 Pedetes capensis | reverse complement strand
GTAAAAAAAAAAAAAAAAAAAAAAAAAGTCTGATGATGCCCTGCATTCAACCTACAAGTACTGAAAAAAACCATTTATGGCAATTCTTTTTATTTTTGCAGATTAATTTTACAGCTGCTTTTGTGTTCCTCACCCATCAAAAAAACCCATTCATATTTTTATTTAAAATGGCTTAAATTTATATACTCAAAGGAAAATTCAAGTTAATTTAATTCAAGGAAAAATAAATTCCAGCATTTAATGCTCCTTAGAATCTTTTGGAAGTACCTGTATTTCTCTTGCTAAACTTTGTAATGTCATTGCTATACAAATAGGACATTGTTCACCATGTTTTTGCTCACTGGTAGACTACAGGAGTGCTACTGATTTTTCTGCCCCTAGTCACCTTTTTGCCCTTGTTAAGTTTACCAGCTGCAGCTCATGCTCTGCTCACCTGCACGCTGCTGCGTCCTTTTGGAGCTGTGCCAGGACTGCAGTGGCCATCTGGGAAGATGCAGAAATTGGTGCCTGAATTCCTCGACGCTCAGCATCTGTATCTTTATGGAGCTTCCCATTTATCCAACTCAGTCAGAAGCCAGAGGCCATGGGCAGTCGTCCCCCGGCCCACAGGACATGGGAGGGAGGGGTGGGCCTGGCAGGCAGAGGGAGAGCCGTGGAGAGTGTGTAAACCCAGGACACCCTTCCCAGCGGGGCCCACCAGCTCTGGGTCTGAAGGGAGATGAGCCCAGCCCAGTCTCTCCCTCATCGTGCTGAGCTCTGAGGGACAGACAAGGCAGAAGGCATGCGAAGGCCTCTTCCCCCTGCAGGCTCCGAGGATGTCTGAGTTGGAGAAGGCCATGGTGGTCCTCATCGACGTCTTCCATCAGTATTCCGGAAGAGAGGGCGACAAGCACAAGCTGAAGAAGGCGGAGCTCAAGGCGCTCATCAACAGCGAGCTCCCCCACTTCCTGGAGGTGAGTCCCGGGCAGCTGACCCGCTCCCCTTCCTCCTCACACACCGCCTTCTGCTTTCCTTTCTGAGCTGTCCTGAAGGTGGTTCTGGTACTGGACTCCTGGGTTGCTTCTGGAAGCTTCTTGGAACTGCTGAGCGTCACAGTGCAGGTGCAGACGGCCTCCATTTCCTCTTCCTGGCCATCTGTCCCTGGGAGCCTAAGGATGTACAGAGTGGGGTGGAGAAACTCGTGGCTTACGTGGGCCAACACGAGCACAGGAGAAAACTGCTGAAGGGAAGGTTTTGGGAAAAGGATATCTGCTGGCTTTACCCAGATGTTAAGTGTTTGCTATGGAGATAAAGGATGCCAGGCATGCAGTAAACATTTGCTGAGCACTCAGAATTCAAAACTGTGAGAGACAGGCTGGAAAAGATGAGGCCGGGCACCTGCCTGACACATCAGTGAGTGCCACCTGATTGAGGGCACAATGGAAGCCTGCCACCCCCTTTGGAAGCCAGAAGGCCTTGAGGGGCTCCAGGGGGCCCAGAATGGTGACAAGAGGCTATCTGTAGTTTGGACCCCTGTTTAGGAAACTGCAAGAGGGCTCATGACGAGCTCTGTCCTCCACAGGGCAGTTACCACTCTGGCTGTGGTGGAAGTGCACCCAGACATCTGCATTAAGGACTCACTCCCTACCCATGACCACACCCTTGGACCAGCCACCCTTGGGCCCTTGTGGGATGGACTGCGATCCACCTGCTACCTAACATTCCCCTCGTGCCCTAAGCCATGGCTGGTTCACAGTACCTTGGGCAGATGGAAATACTGGGGTGCACACGTGGGACAGGCTTCCTGCCACGAGGAGTCCCCTGGGTCATTGAAGTGACCAACCACACACAGGAGAAAAGCCCACACAGCCAGTCAGGGCACTAGAGGCTGAGAAGAGGCCACTCATAGGCACAGTGCTGCAGCACAGCCCTGTCACGTGCCACAGGAAGCTGCCTGAGTCAGGTGCCTGCTGTCTGCAGGGCTGGCCGGGGCCATCTGCCCCTCTCACCCTGCTATGCCGTTGCTGTGCAGGTCACAGGCCTGCAGACCTGCTCGGGGAACCCCATATCTAGTTCTAGGACTGGTTTCTCAGTTATTCAAGTTCACAGGGGGACAGCTATTCCATCTCCATGACTGGTTATCAAATCCCACAAGTTCTGCTTTCTGACTTCACAAGAAAAAGACCCAGTTTCATAATATGTAAAAAAACAGCCCTTAACACATAGTGAAAGCCCAAAAGCAGAAAAAGCTCGGTACGATGGTAAGTCAACGTATCATGAATGCTTCCTGGCCTTCCTGGTTTTATCAAAGCAATTTCAGTCTGGGAACAAACATCCTGCGTCAGTGCTTTCTATCATGGACACAAAAATACCTGGGAAAATCAGCTTAAAGGAGGAAAGGGTCATTTTGGGTCACGGTTTCAGTCTGTGGTTGGTTGGCTCTGCCGTTCCGGGGCTGTTGTGAGACAGAACATCATGGCTGGGTCACATAGTGGAGCAACAGGAAGAAGGTCAGAAAAAAGCCTCCTAAACACCTAGGAGGCAACCCCCGAGGGAGGAACGAGAGTTAACAGCTGCAGGCGGTGTTCCCAAGTGTTATTTCAGCAGAACATTAAAATCCACTGGAAACCTTCACTAGAGGGACTCGCCACACAGAAACACGAAAACTCAGAAGCTCCACAGGTTCATTTTTTTCTTTCAAGTCATGTGGTCAGGCTGATACAGACTTCATTCTTTCTCCCAGGAGTTTTGTCTTAGGTATAACACCCCGTTGTTGTTGTTGTTGTTGTTAGGTGCCGTCGAGTTGGTATCCGACTCATAGCGACCCTCATAGGGTTTTCAATGGCTGGCTGTTTCAGGATTGCCTTGGGAGTGGATTGCCAGGTCCTTCTCCCATTTTTGCGGTGCTGGGAATCGAACTCGGGACCTCAGAGACTGCAGTGCAGCGCTCTACCAACTGAGCTAAATCCCAGCCCTAACACCCCGTAGTTTCTCACATTTTGGTTGTTCCATTCTTAAGTAGCCCAGGTCCTGCCAGATCTAAAGGAAGGAGAGGCACAGACCCCAAGGGACTTCTGTGTAGCAAACATTCCTCAGACCACAGGAAAAATCTTTTCTGATACCTTCCATCTCATATCTAGGGTTATTTCTGGTGGAAATTAGCAGCTAGTCAACTTTTAATCACATTTTGATGGCTCTGCGTCCCATTTCAAAACACGTTGGGCAACTTCTCTTCTCTCTCTTAGGAAATCAAAGAGCAAGAGGTTGTGGATAAAGTCATGGAAACTCTGGATGAAGACGGAGACGGAGAGTGTGACTTCCAGGAATTCATGGCCTTCGTTGCCATGGTGACCACTGCCTGCCATGAGTTCTTTGAACACGAGTGAGAGAGAGAAAGGAGTCACTCTGTCCCTGTACCAGAGCTGAGGGTCACGTGAGGAGGCACAGAGCAAGGGCTTGTGGGCGAGCAGGAGCTGTGCTCTTCAGCCATGTGTAGTTAATTAGGAAACTTGATTTGCTTTGTGAATGAAAAATTGGAAGCTCCTTCCCAAGTGCCGTTTTAAATTGCTGCCTTATTCCTGCTACATTAGCCATCTGTGTCACTCATAAAGCATCTACTGTACAGAGCATCATGGCTCTGTAGAATCCTAACTTAGCGCAAACTAAATGGCATCCTTAAGGCTTCTTGTTCTTGTTGTTGGTACTGCCAAGTTGGTATCCGACTCACAGCGACCCTGCGTACAACAGGTGAAACACTTATTGTCAGTGCTTCTCTGCTGTTCATAGGGTTTTCAATGGCAGATTGATTTTTGGGAGGGGGTTGCCAGGTCTGTCTCCCAAGCCTACAGCACCTGGTGTTCCCAGGTGGTCTCCCATCCAAGTACTAACCAGGCCCAACACTGCTTAATTTCCGAGACCTAACAGGATCCAATGCCACAGGGCTATGGCTGCAGGCTTAAGGCTTAAGTAGATCTAAAATCACAAAGCCTTGTCCATCATCACTTGAAAAGGCTGCTCTTCCTTACGTTTGCTCACAGTTAGTACAAATAAACCCCAGAGCAGTTAAATGGTCTGACCACACCATCCTCCTGCCAAAAAGAACAGGGTCACATGAAGTCCCTTTTCCTATGATGTCCTGTGATTACTGAGTAAATATTTAATGATAACAGTTCCAAATGGAAAAATGTTGTTGTTAGGTGCCACTGAGTGGGGTCCAACTCATAGTGACCCTATGTACAACAGATGAAACCCTCCCTGACACTGTGCCACGCCCAGTACTATTGTCAGTGCTTCTCTCCTATTCATAGGGTTTTTAAGGGCCGATTTTTTCAGGAGTGGGTTGCCAGGTCCTTATCCCTAGCCTGCAGTACCTACTATTCTCCACAGTCCCTCATCCAAAGACTAACCGGGCTGACCCTGACTTGCTTCTGAGATCAGAGGGGATTGGATACCAGGGTGCTATGGCTGCAGACAAATGGAAAAATAGGTCTCATAAACTAAAGAGTACCATCCTTTTGACTATTGCTGAGAATCAAAATTCCATATGCAATAGAATTCTCCATCTGTGATAACACTCTGCTGGCCCTGAGGGATATGTGCACAGGAGTGCAGTGTGCCTTTCCAGAAAGTTGTGCTGCAAGTGACATTTCTTCCCTGGCTTCCTCTGCTGTCTGCACAGTGATTGGCCAGATGCTCAGGTCTGTGCGGTGAGTTACTGCGGATGGAGGGCCTCCTGGATGTCCCTTTCTGTGGCTGGAGGCCATTCTTTATTTACCTGCCTGTGCGGAGGAGCAGCTCTCTGCTCAAGGTCGAGCAAAGTCAAGAGCCAGGAGCTACGGGAGGCTGAACTTGATGTTTTTGTACTCACATGTTAAACAAGTCCTTTTAAATAATTCAAGTTATAAATAAGCATAACCACTGAACAAAAGTCAATAATAATAGTTATAACCTGCCAGACAGGGACAAGGAGTGAAAGTTCTGGAAGTGGGGCTACCTGGGATTCACCCGATCCTCAGATGCTGCCCAAGTCTGAGGACAGGTGGCCTGGGGTACAGGAGGCTCTGGGGTGATCAGATGCCACCCAGGCCCATCCTCTCCCCGGTGTCTCCTCACCTGGCCCCTCCCCACCCGAGGACACCCTGCAGCTCACAGGGAACTTCTGGCCGGCTGGGGCCTGTGTTAGCTCCCTTTCTCGTCATTGTGACAGAATGCCTGAAATAAACTTCAAGGAGGGAAGACTTACTTAGCTCATGGCTTCAGAGGTTTCTGTCCATCATGGGGGTGGGTGGAGCAGCTCACATCATGTCAGACAGGAAACAGTGAGAGGAAGGGACCAGGAATAAGCACAACCTTCAAAGCCACTTTCCCAGGGACCTGCTTCCTCCAGCTCAGCCCCATCTCCTCAAGTTTCAACCACTTTCCAAAACAGCGCCACCTGCTGGAGACCAAGCACAGCACACGCGCCTAGGGGACGACTTCACATTCCAGCCCTGATCTTCCGTCCCTGGCCCCTAAAGGCTCACGGCCATCTCGTAATGCAAAATGCATTTAGTCCATCTCTGAGAGTCCCCACGACCTTAATAGTTCCAACAGTGTTCAAAAGTCCAAGTCCCTGAGGCTCAAGGCAAACCTAGCTGTGAGCCCCTGTAAAATAAAAAACGAGTTACACATTTCCAAGACACGATGACACAGAGAAAGCACTCCTGTTCCAAAAGGAAAGAACGGCGGCATAGACAGAAAACACGGGTCCAAGTCACGACTGAAAGCCAGGAGGGTAAAAAGTACCTCCTGTATCTCCGTGCCCGGTGTCTGGGGCACACCGCGTAGTGTGAGCACCAGAGGGTCTGGGCAGCCCCACCCCTGTTGCCTTGACATTTGCAGCCCACGTGACCTCCGTTCCGGACTGGCTTCACTTACTGCCTGTGGGTTTCCTCAGCGGATATTCCACACTCCGGGTATCTCTAAATTCCTGGGGTTTCTGTTGCATCTTCAACTTCACCCTCACAGCTTCACACATCACGCTCTCTCTCAGTGGCTGCTGGTAGGGGGCCTGACCCTGCGCACATTGCCTGGCCTCCCAGGCTTTCAATTAAACTCCATGACCCGTAACTATTGCATTCTGCAAGCCTGCAAAACCAGCACCGCATGGACGATGCCGAGGTCAGTCACCAGTTCAAGCAGTAGCTGGGCCTCCTTGGGCCATGGCAGCAGCAGCCTGTGAGTGCCCTAGAGGCAGAAGCAGGCGGCTTGCAAGTTTAAGGCCAGAGGCAGCCTGCATAACTTACTGAGACCCTATCTCCAAATATAAAGTAAAGGTGCCGGGCGCGGTGGCGCACGCCTGTAATCCCAGCGATTCGGTAGGCAGAGGTGGGGGATCGCAAGTTAGAGACCAGAGGCAGTCCGTGTAACTTAGCGAGACCCTGTCTCAAAAAGTAAAAAAAAAAAAAAAAAAAAAAAAAAAAAAAAAAAAAACCCACAAAAAAACAGCCTGGAATGCAACTCACTGGTCCAGTACTTGCAAAACATGCAAGTTCAAGGCCCTGGGTTCAACCCCCAGGACCGCACACACACACACACACACACACACACACACACACACAAAGAATACACACACACACACATAAATATACATACATACATATATCTTACCTTTAATATATATCAAAAAAAACTATATATATATATATATATATATATATATATATATATATATATATATATATATATATAGTTGTTGTTGTTAGGTGCCGTCGAGTCGGTATCCAACTCATAGCGACCCTCATAGGGTTTTCAATGGCTGGCTGTTTTGGGATTGCCTTGGGAGTGGCTTTCCAGGTCCTTCTCCCATTTTTGTGGTGCTGGGAATTGAACTCAGAACCTCAGAGATTGCAGTGCAGTGCTCTACCAACTGAGCTAAATCCCAGCCCATATATATAAAAAAATGGGCTGGAGGTGCAGCTCAGTGCTTGAGTATTTGCAAAAAGCTTTGCGGAAGGCCTTGAGTTCAACTCCCTGGACTTCAACTCCCCATTGTGTGTGTGCACGCGCACGTGCGCAGGCACACACACACACAAAATCCCACACAACCTAAATGTTTCAATGCCTTGAAATTTCCTCTGCCAAATTAGTCTACCACCTTTAAATTCATCCTCATGCACCATGCAAGACATGAACAAAATGTTAAGTTCTTTGCCACAATGTAACACAAATGGCCTCTAGTTGAGTTCTCAATAAAGTCCTTGATCTCATCTGAAACCTCATAAGCAGTCTCTTTTGTCTATGTTTCTACTGGCATTCTGGTCTTCTGAGCACCCACCAGAATCACTCATTAAGTTCTGTTTCCTCCCCCTTTGGGGTCCCTCAAACCTGTATCTCCAGACTTTTCCAAATTCTTCCTGCAAACCAGTTCCAAAGGCTTCTGAGCCACATCATCAGAAATACTTACAATAATGACTTCATTCATGGTACCGATTTTCCGTGTTAGACTTTTTTTTCCTGGTACTCGGGGGTTGAACCTAGAGCTTCACACTTGTATGGTTTGCGAGTACTGTACCACTGAGCTGCACTCCTAGTCCATTTTATACTTTTTATTCTGAGACAAGGTCTTGCTAAGTTATGCAGGCTGCCTCTGGTCTTGAACTTGCAATCCTCCTGCCTCCGCCTCCCAAGTTCCTGGGATTACAGGTGAGCCACCATGCCTGACCCTGTGTTAGGCATTCTTGTTTCTGTGACCAAACACCTGACATAAATAACTTAAGGGGAGAAAGATTTACTTTAGCTCATGGCTCCAGAGGTTTCACCCACAGCTCTCATCTGTGTTTCTTGGTGAGGCAGAACATCATGGGGGAAAGTGTTGTGGCAAAGACTACACACCTCACGGTGGACAGGAAGCAGAGAGAGGAATGGGAGGGGACTGGGACAGAACGCAGTCCCCAGTGACCTACGTCATCCAGATAAGCCCTGCCTGCTGAAGTTCCCTTCCCCTCCAAAACGGCTCCATCAACCAGGGACCAGAGTCTAACACACGAGCCTGTGGGGGACATTTCATCTTCAAGACACAGCAGGTCACGCGCCTCCCCCTGGCCCGATCCCCAGGAAGAGAAGCCACAGCTGCTGTAGCTCAGACACAGCCTGCACTGAGGAGTGCAGTGGGGCACTGGAGACAGGAAGTGGGACGCTGGCACTGGGTGGCGTTGGGCTGTTGGAAGGCCACACACAGTGGCTGTCGTCAGCCACCACTCTCCCCTTCATGGGGACCCCATCCCCTTCCTCTCCCTCTGTATCTTTTTTTTTTTTTTTTTTGGTCTTAGCTATGAAGTGAATGTTTTTGCTCCCCTATGTGCTTCTGCCATGATGTGCAGCCTCATCAGAGGCCAAAACAATGGGGCCAACAGGTCAGGGACTGGAACCTCCGAAACCGTGAGCCGGAATCAGCCACCTGGCCACTCATCAGGCCCACTGGAGATCAGGCAGCAGGTGTACAGGTCACCTGTGGCTTCAACTGCTTTGAGGACCCACAGGTCAGATGATGAAAAGAATCTGAAATCCAACCAGCAGCAAAGAGGAAGTGGAGCCAGGGAGCACAGAAGCCCCCAGAGCCAGGAGCTGCGGCAACAGCGGCTTCTGGGAAACCCGTAAGATGCAAAGTTGGTTTTAGAATCCCCACAAAGCAGGGTTTCTCCAAATGCACACTTCCAGTCAATCTCACTGAGAGTGTGAGGAAATTCCACATTGTGATATCTGCATAAGGTGATGATGGCAGAGAAAAGTGTGATCTGCGTACCTCGGGGCTATGCAAGATGCTCCCATATGAAAGTATAAGATAAAGAGATCATTAATGAGGACCAGCATCTATCGACACTACCTCTATTTCTTCCTCCTCCTTTTTCCTACTTCTTATTCTGTCTTGGGCTGGGATTTAGCTCAGTTGGTAGAGCGCTGCGCTGCAGTCTCTGAGGTCCGAGTTCAATTCCCAGCACCGCAAAAATGGGAGAAGGGCCTGGCAATCCACTCCCAAGGCAATCCCAAAACAGTCAGCCATTGAAAACCCTATGAGGGTCACTATGAGTTGGATACCGACTTGAGGGCACCCAACAACAACAACAACAACAACATTCTGTCTTATCCCTAAAACAGACTTTATTAAACAATGGAGGCCACAGCTGGGTGTGGTGGCACATGCCTGTAATCCCAGCACTCACTCAGGAGGCTCAAGAAGAGCATTAGGAGGTCAAGACCAGTCTGGGATACACAGTGAGACCTATCTTAAAAAAAAAAAAAATTGAAACCATCTTTCCTGTTCTCAATTTCAGGAATAATTTCCTGACCTGTCTGACCAGAAAGAAAAACAAACCAAGAAAAATGTGTGAGCCAAAATAAAAGTTTTCTCTTTGTAAGTTAATCTATCTCAGGAACTTATTATAGAAATGAGGTCATATTTCATTGTCATTTTTATTTGCCTTTCCCAAGTTTTTAGTGTCCCCCACTTGTCTGTCAGTTTATCGTACTGTGGGGACTTGTGTGTTGCTATGATGCTGAAAGGTATGCCGCTGGTATTTCAGATACCAGCAGGGCCACCCATGGTGGGTAGGTTTCAGCTGAGCTTCCAGACCAACCTTAAAACCCACCATGAGGGCCACAAATGAAGAAAATGAAGATTTTTACCAGTTTCTGCAGTCTGAAATTGATCAAACATGCAATCAGGATGCATTGATTAACTACTAGTGTTTGGAACGCAAAAGTGGGAAACAAAGGTGGCTCAGTAGTGGGAAAATATGGCCTTGGTGACAGAAATGACGCTGGAGGACGCATGCTACAATTTTTGACAGACCAACTTTTTCATTGCAAATACATTTTTTCAACAACATAAACAGCAACTATACACGCGGAAATGCAGAAATTATCAAACAATATCATTAATATCTCACACAAGTAAAATTTTCCTAAAGATCACTCAAGAGTGACTGCAGCAATATATTAACAGGGAACTGCTGGGAATTCAAGCCAGATTCAGAACAGGATGTGGAATTAGGGACATCACTGCTGAAATCAGATGGATATTAGCCAAAAGCAGAGAACACCAGAAAGATGTCAACATTTTATTGACTATGCAAAGGTATTTGACTGTGTGGATCACAACAAATTATGGAGAACATTGCGAAGAATGGGGATACAAGAGCACTAAATTGTACCCATGAGGAATCTGTACATGGACCAGGAGGCAGTTGTTTGAACAGAAGAAGGGAACACCGCCTGGTTTAAAGTCAAGAAAGGGGTGCATCAGGACTATATCCTCTAACCATACCTCTTCAATCTCTATGCTGAGCAAATAACTCAAGACTCTGGACTTTATGAGGAAGAATGTGGCATCAGGATTGGAGGAAGATTCATTAACAACGTACATTATGCCGATGACACAACTTTGCTTGATGAAACTGAAGATCTGAAGTATTTACTGATGAAGATCAAAGAATGCAGCCTTCAAGGGATTGCACCTCAACATCAAGAAAACAAAAATCTTTACAACTGAGTCAGTAAGCAACTTCATGATAATGGAGAAAAGACAGGTTGTCCAAGATTTTTTTTTCCTTGGTTCTACAATCAATACCCACAGAAGCAGTAGACAAGAAATCAAGATATACTGCATGGGGAAAAGCTGTGGCAAAAGACCTCTTTAGAGTGTTGAAAAGCAAGGATGCCACATTGAAGATGAAGGTGTGCCTGACTCATGCCGTGGTAATCTCAGTCGTACAATGTTTGTGAAAGTTCAAGAGTGAACGAGGGAGACAGAGAACTGATGCTTTTGAATTATGGCACTGCAAATGAATATTGAAGGGGTACCGTTAAGGGACACAGTCCTGACGCACACCTTTCTTGACTTTAAGCCAGGCAGTGTTCCTTTGTTCTGTTCAAACAACTGCCTCCTGGTCCATGTACAGATTCCTCATGAGTACAATTAAGTGTTCTTGTATTCCCATTCTTCGCAATGTTATCCATAACTTGTTGTGATCCATACCATGGATCTGTCCCAGAAGTGCAACCAGAGTGCTTCTTGGAAGCAAGGATAACTAGATTGCACCCTATGTATTTTGGACATGTTGTTAGGAGGGACCAATCCCTGGAAAAGGACATCATGTTTGGGAGGGTGGCAGGTCAACAAAAAATGGAATACCCTCAACTAGATGCATTGACACAATGTCTGCAACAATGGGCTTAAATATAAAAATGATCATGTGCATAGCACTATGTCAGATAGTGTTTTGTTCTGTCGTATATAGGGTTGGTATGAGTCAGACTTGACTTGATGGCACTTAAGGACTGCAACAAAAGCAGTGATTAGTGATGCTGAGTATCTTTTCATGTGCTCAACATCACTATGTTTTATTCTTGTAGGGACTGCACTGAATCTGAGTAGCACTGACATCTTACTGAGATGTCCATAATACTGAGACTTCCATAAACAGACTTTCATTTTTGTATTAACTTCCTTCAGAAATAGAGGTTTCATTGTGCAAGTCCTTCACATCCTTAGTTAATTCCTAAATATTTTATTCCCTTTAATGACATATAAATGGGATTTTCCTTTTTAGATGGTTCATTGTTAAGTGGAGAGAAATTCAATTGATTTTTGTGTTGACTTTGTATGCTGAAACTTTTCTAAATTATTAGTTCTACTAGTTTTTTGTGTATGTGAACTCTTTAGGGTTGTCCAAATATGAGATCCTTCAAACAGATAATTTTACTTCTTCCTTTACAGTTTGGATTCCTTTTGTTACTTTTTCTTGCTTACTTGCTCTGGCTCAAACTTCCACTGCTATGCTCATTTGAAGTGAAGGGGAAAGTGATCCGTCTCCCTTTGGACTTAATTTCAGGAGAAACTTGCAGTCTTCCACTACTGAATAGGGTGTTTTCTGTGGGACTTTCACATGGGCACTTATGTTGAAGTACTTCTCTTATACTCTCAGCTTCTTGAATGTTTATAGCATGTAAATGTTGAGTTTCGTCAAGTGCTTTTTCTAGATCAATTAAGTAAACCCCACTTTGTTATCGTGCACAATTCTTTTAATATGCTGCTGAATTCAGTTTGCTAGCATTTTGCTGGGGGCTGGGGTTTAGCTCAGTTGGTAGAGTGCTGCTCTGGACTCTCTGAGGACCTGGGTTCAATCCTCAGCACCACAAAAATGGGAGAAAGACTTGTCAGCCCACTCCCGATACAATCAGCCATCAAAAACCATATGAATAGCAGAGAAGCACTGACATAGTACCTTTTGCTGAAGAAACACAGTGGCTGCAACAATGAGCTCAAACATAAAAAGACTGTGTGCATGGCACAAGGTGGGGTAGTGTTTTGTTCTGTTGTACATAGGGCCACTATGCTTTGGGCCCAATTCGACGGCACCTTATACGAAGTATTTTACTGAGTTTTTAAATCAATATTCACAAGCAATCATTTTCTACAGTTTCTGTAGTTCTCTTGTAGGGTCTTTGACTCTGCTATCAGGGTAATGCTGGACTCACTGAACAAATTAGAAGTTCTCCCTTCTCTTCAATTTTACAGAAAAGCTGGAATAGGACAGGAGTAATTCTGCTTTAAACACTTGGCAGAATTCACCAGGAAATTATCAGGCCCAGGGATTTCATTTATTGGGAGATTGTTGGGGATTTTTAAAATAATATTTCCCAGCTAGGGTCCCTCATGACAGCTTGAGGGGCTGACCCCTAGTTGACCCCAGGGCTCATCCCACTCACTCAAAACAGCCCCTCCCATCGAGTGAGCAAAGATGGCCCCTGGCCAGCTTGACCAGCCTCAACCACCATAATTTTGATTGGCTCCCCTTACCACTGTGCAGGTAATAACTGTCTCCACCTGGCAGTTATGTCCGTTTGCCCACTGTACCTGCCAGCTGTGTGCCCCGATTGGCTGAAACCCACCCTGTGACCCCTCCAGGACCCTATAAAAGCAGGGCTCCTGGACCCCATATGACTCCTTTGATCCTGACCTCTCTGACCATCTCCTGAACCTCATCACCTGGACCAGCGCTCCCTACTCCAGCAAGACCATCTAGCAAGCCGGCGAGATCAAGCCCAGGGGCCCCGAAGAGCCGAAGGCCTCTAGCAAGCCACGAAGAGCCTCCCAGCTCCTCCCATCCTTGGGAAGGAGGGGGGTAAAGAAGGCGAGCCGCGAGAGTCAAGACCATCAGACCACAACTGAACACCAGCGGCTGTGGCTGTGCATTTAAAGCTGAGCTGTACCAGCACCTAGCCTGCAGCATTCTATGCTGCAGGCATAGAGCCAGCACTTAAAGGGGTAGAGCCTTGCTCTATAGGGGCTGCCTGCTCCTTGCTCTCCTTAAGGGGAGCACCCCAATAAACCTTCCCTGTCCTTTTCCAACCACCTGAAGGTCTCCCGAGGTCCTTCTTTCCCGACACCGGTCACGTGTTTATGTTGAGGGTTTGGCCCTAACTCTAGCCAGGCTAGAGCCAAAACCCCAACAGGAGATCTTTTATTTCTTACTAGTTATAAGTCTATTTATAGGTTTTCTAATTCTTCATGATTTAGTCTTGGTATATTTTGAGTTTCTAAAAAGTTTTCCATTTCATCTAGGTTATCCCATTTGCCGATGCACAAATTTCAGTTTCTCTTATGGTCCACTTTATCTGTTGAATCTGTACTAAAGTCTCCAGGCTCATTTCTGATTTTAGCAATTTGAGTCTTTCCATTTTTCTTGGTCCATCTAGCTAGAAGTTTATCAATTTTCTTAATCTTTTCAAATAAACAACTTTTGGTTTTATTGATTTTTTCCCAGTGCTTTTATGTTCTCTATTTCTGTCCTAATCTTCCTTCCTTCTGCTAGCTTTGGGTTGTTCTTTTTCTAGTTGCTTATGAACAACAACAAACTATGTTGTAAAGGTGGGCTGTTGATTTGAGATCTTTCTTGGTTTTTAATGTAAGCATTTACAGTGATATACTTCCCCCTTAAAGCTGAGCACGGTAGTGCACAACTGTAATCCCAGCACTCAGGAGGCTGAGGTAGGAGAATCATGAGGTCCAGGCCAGTGTGGACTACATAGTGAAACCCTGACCTTTGACCCCCCCCCAATGTATATATCCCCTTAGTACTGCCTTTTGGGTTTTATAAGTTTTAGTACATTGAGTTTTTTGTTGTTTTTGTTTTTTTTGCAGTACTTGGGGGTTGAGCCCAGGACCTTGCACATACTTTGCAAATGCTCTACCACAGGGCCACACCCCTAGACCATTTTTTATTGCTTTCTTTGGAAAGAGGGTCTTGCTAAGTTAAGCAGGCATCTCTGACCTTGAACTTTTGATCCTCTTGCCTCAGCTTCCGGAGTTGCTGGGATTAAAGGCACATGCCATTGCGCCTGGCTTGGATTTGGTTTTCACTCAACTCCAATTATTTTCTAATGTTTCTTGTGATTTCTTTTTGATCCATTTGTTGTTTAATACTGTGTTAAGTTCTACAAATTTTAGCTTTTCTCTGTTACTGATTTCTAACTTCATACCACTGTGATTCAAGAGACTGTGTGATATGTCTTTTAAAATCCATTGAGACTGCCAGGCGTGGTGGCGCACAACTATAATCTCAGCAGCTCAGGAGGCGGAGGCAGGAGGATCGCAAGTTGGAGCCGGGAGGCAGTCTGTATAACTTGCAAGACCCTGTCTCAAAAGTAAAAAATGGGCTGAGGTGCAGCTCAGTGGTCCAGCACTTGCAGAGCATGCAGGCACAAGGCCCTGGGTTCCACCCCCAGTACCCAAAAAAAAAAAAAAAAAAAAAAAAAAATCCATTGAGACTAAGTTTGTGGCCTAACATATGGTCTATTCCAGAAAATATACCATGTGCACTTAAGAACGTGCATTCTGCAGTGCTCTATAAATGTCTGTCAACTTACATGGTTCATTGTGTTGCTTAAGCCTCATTTTCTTTCTTTATCATCTGTCTGGTTCTTCTAGCTAGTGTTTAGGGTGTGGTACTGATGTCTCCAGTTGTAATTACAGAATCCTCTCCCTTCAGTTCAGTGAGGGTTTCATATGTCGGTGGTCATTAGGTGTGTTAATGTTTACAACCGCTGTATGTTCTTGCTGTATTGACCTATTTTACTAATACACAGTGTCCTTTGTGTCTTGCCACCTTGCTGGATTTGAGGTCTGTTTTGTCTGACATTAGTGGAGCCACCCCTGTTCTCTTTGGATCATTATTTCTATGTGACCTCTCTTCTCACCCTTTGACTTTCAATCTATTTGTATTTTGGACCTAAAGTGAGTCTTGTAGATTAGCATATAGTTGGATGGATATTTTTTTTAAATCCATTTTGCCAACCTGTCTTTTGATTGGACATTTTAATCCATTTATGTACAAGGAGAGGTTTACATCTATCATTTCGCTATTTGTTTTCTATAGGCCTTAGAGCTTTTTTATCCCTCATTTCCTGCACTATTGCCTTTTATGTTTAGTTACCTTTTGTAGGGAGATGCTGAAAATCCTTTCTCATTTCTTTCTGGTATATTCTATAACTACTTTTTGTATGGTTACCTTAGAGATTACATTAAACATTGCAAACTTCTAACATTGTAACTTGAATGCAAATAGCTTAACTTCAATGTCATTAAAAAAAAAACAACTCTGCCATTAATAGCACAGTCCCCACCCCATCCCATTGTTTATGTCACAAAATGACTCCTTTATACATTGTGTGCCCCCAAACATAAACAACATATAAATGTGTGTTAGTTCTTTGAAATGCTTTGGCTGTTTAAATCATGTAGAGAACAAAATACGAAAGCCATGCGCAGCGGCACACGCGCGTAATCCCAGCTATTCTGGAGACTGAGGCAAGAGGATCCTGAGTTTGAGGCCAGAGGCACCGCGCGCAATTTAGCTTCAAGCACCCACTGCCCACTTCAATGTGATGCTGGTTGCTACAGCACCCTGGGGTCCTGTGGGCTTTGTGCACTTTTCTTCAATCTACTTTCTTCTGTTCCTCAGACTAAATTATTTCCACTGTTCTATCTTCAAGTTCATTAATTCTTTTTTCTGCCTGCTCAAACCTGCTTTGTTCTGTCTGTGAATTTATCATTTCAGTTACTGTATTTTTGAGCTCCAGAATTTTTAAATTTCCAGCCACATATTTGGATAAGGATCATTTCTCTTAAATTCAAACTATTTACTAATAAGCAAAAATGAAAAAACAATTGTTTTGAAATTTTGCATGTAGTTACCTTGTGAAAGAATTCTCCATTACTGAAACCACACATCACACTGGAGGAAAACTGCCACATACAGCATTGTAACACTATTACTGCACCCACGTTAGTGAGGAAATGCCCTATTTTGGAAGGCCCGAAACTTGCATAAAACAATCTCAGATAGAAGGTGCTTCTTCCCATTCTCTCTGCACACAGCAAAGAACATGTGCGTGATTTTCCGACAGTCTTCCCTGCCAACAAGACACAGACACCAGATACTGTCTCTACCTTCCTCCAGGACATTCTGAAAGGCCTGCAGGCTGGTTCCATGGTAGGAACGGAGCAAACACTGGGGGGAAGTTATGACTCCACCATGCGCTGCTCCACAGGGTTTCACTGACCACTCCAGAGATGACTTCTGAAACAAATGGGCCACGTTCACAGTCTGAAATAAGCACAGCTCACCAAAGTCAAAACACAGCTGAATTAAAATAAGTAGAATCAAGATAAAAGTAACTCCCTGGCAAAAGTATGGACTCTACGGAGGTTATGATTCTTTAGATAAAATGGCTCCTATAAATCAGTAAGAAAAACCTTGAGCATAAGAGCCACCAGATCTCAGATCTGAACAGAATACATCCAATGAGAAATAAAAATGGCCCTAAACGATACAGAAAACATTTTGACATCACCAGATTCAATTCTATCTCCAGCACGAGGCCCTGCCAGCACTGCTGGCCGGTGGAGAAGCAGCCACCCTACGCCTCTGGAGGTCAGTGAGTGTCCAACTCTGACCCACACACCCTGGCCCAGGCATTTAGGCCAGCACAGACGTGGACTCCCATCTGAGGGGAGGCTCGCCTCAGTGCTGCCAAGGCACAGGCGCTGAGTGGACGTGTGCCTGGCTGTGCCTACTGCACGAGGTAGTCATTACAACATTTAAGAATGTATGTAAGAGGCGGGTGCAGTGGCGCACGCCTGCCTGTAATCCCAGCGGCTCAGGAGGCAGAGGCAGGAGGATCACAAGTTTGAGACCAGTGGCAATCTGCGAAACTTAGCAAGGCCCTTTCTCAAAAAGTGAAAAACTGGGCTGAGGGTGTAGCTCAGTGGTCCAGCACTTGCAGAACATGCAAGCGCGAGGCCCTGGGTTCAACCCCCAGTACCGAAAAAAAAAAAAAGAATGGATGTGAATGGAAAAAGAATGGACTTGAAAGTCTAATTTATTAAGTACAAAAGCACATTATAAAATAAGTATATGGTCCTAACTTTGTAAATGTTTTTAAAAGGCTAAAAATAAATCCCTGAGGTTTATGTCAATACTAAGGCTGCTATTACTCAGGCAAGATAGCAGAAGATTTTAAATTTTCTTCCTTATACTTTAATGTGGTTTCTAGATTTTATGCTGTATGTGTAACTGCTTTGATATTCTAAAAGAATTAATTGCTAACAGTATACATCCTCCTTGGGGTAATCTTAAAAAGTTTCACACATTTCAAAATGCAGAATTACAAAGAGTCAATAGATTTTTATTAACATAATGATATAAAAATTAGTGTGATATACAGAATTCCCAGAGAGTAATTTTAAAACATTTTAATGCGCTTAAAAATCTTAACTTACCAGATAACCTTGTCTTACTGCCACTGACCTTTCATTCAGAAGGTTCATGGTTTTTGTTTGCTACAAAACTGCAACGTTATGATTGGGTTAGGTAGTTCTGCTCCCTTCTCCACCACAGTCACAAACAATGTCCCTCAGGTTACTGCTAAAACCCCTAGAGGCCAAATCCTAAGTGATGTGGATTCTGTACACGATGGCAGCAAGACGGTTACGACTTCAGCACGATCCCGTCCGCGGTAGCACACCACCCCACCGTTAGGCGCCCGAGAGAGAAGAGCATCGGCACAGCAGGCTGGACTCAGCGTGGAGAACCAAAACCAGCTGGTTAGGCACTGGTCCAGGCTAATTTTAAAAAAAACCTGGTTATTTCTATGAAGCATGCATGACTCATAAACTTCCCTACCCTCAAGCCTCCCAAATCCCAACAACGTCATAACATATTCTTTAAATAGCTATATAAAAATAATTTGTCTCAGCTTCGTGCTTATCTTCAAATTCTTAGAAGTATCTGAAGGATTTTACATTCTCTTCTTTGACTTAGGTTCAGTACAGTATTACATCACTCGGGTTAGTCAAGTTTGGATAAAGTAAGAATGGTTTGGTCAAATTTTATAGGCACACAACTCAAAACGCAAATCCCAGAAGGCTGTGGAGTCTCCACTTGCAGCACGGACAGGCTCTTACTGCCCCTCAGCTGTACAGGGCACAGACTACACACAGGTGTGGAGCCCTCAGAGGGCCACCATGCTTGCAGAGCTGTTGACTTGGAACAAAAGTAATAATTCTGTGCACTTCCATGAGAAAATTAATATTGTGATGTTATGAAGACTAGCAGATTCTTTTTTTTTTTTTTTTCTTGGTATAGGGACTGATCCTAGGGCCTTGCACTCGGTAAGCACTCTACCACCAAGCTACATGCCCAGCCCTTACTTTAAAATTTTTATTTTGAGACAAGGTCTTGCTAAGTTGCACAGGCTGCCTCTGGTCTCTTGGGTTGCTAGGATTACAGTGCATTTGCCACTGTGGCTAGCTGAAAACTAGCAGCCTAACTAAGTAGCATTAAGTTATAAACCGGGAAAGTTACTTTAAACACAATGGTGGTTTACCTTTCTGAAAGAGAGGCTCTAACTCGACAGTCCAAAATGGCACTTACTGAGTATTAGTGACAACATATCCAGACAACTGGGTACACCTGTTTCAACAATGAAACTGACAAAGAGTAAGCACTGGTGGCCACAGGGTGGTCCATGAGTGGGGAAGGCAAGATGTCCCCCTTTCCATCAGCCTTGCTGGGCTCCGCTCTGTTCTCTGCAACAGAAGTTAGGCAGCTGCGCTTGTGGCACTGAAGTTCTCTCCAGCACAGATCTATATATAAGCTTGTCATATCAAGTAGGAATGAGTATAATGTTAAAAGTCAGCAACATTTTTTTAGCCTAAAAAAGTGCAAGTTCACAGTGCAGCATGGATCAGCTCTGTGGTTCAGAAACTCCTCGCTGTGTCAGCAAGGGCCTCCCCCCGCTTCCTGGTCCACACCATCTGCTCAAATGTTGGCTTCCATGTTCTTGTAAACATACTTGGCAGACTGAAAAGATTTCTTCAGCTAATTGAGGAAGTCTTTCTATGACGACAGCTAGGTGCTGCTGAGAGGCGTCTGTCAGGGAGCAGGAGGGGTGAGACAAGGTGCAGGCTGGACCTCCTCTCCCAGGGCTGACAAGGGCGCGGCCCTTCTTGCCGTCTGCTTCCTCTAGTTCCCGTTCAGCTCCGTCTGGTGGCACTCACATATTGTAGGCCACGTAGATTGGGTCCAGCTGGTCGGCTAGGAAGCCGTCCCGCAGATGCATGCGCTGCTTCTCGCCCCGAGAGTTGATGGGGATCACCCCGGGGTCCACGATGACCACCACGCCTACCACGAGGTAGTGCTCCTCCAGCACCACGCTGGTCACCAGCGCCACCAGGTCCAGGGCGTCCTGTTCCAGGCCGTCCAGCTCCACCACCACCACCAACAGGTTGGTCCAGGTGAACACGGCACTGCAGGAGACAGAAGGGCTTGGGAGAGGGCAGAGGGCAAGCACTGCTCACATCCATCCACACTGCACTGCCATTCAACATCACGTACAATTCAAAGGCCAGGCTAAGGGCACCTTATAGAGATATCTGTTCTAACTGAAGCTCCTAGTAAGGATCAAGGGTGCAACCTGATGTTGAAAGCTGTACCTATCCTAAAGCAAACTTCCTACGAAGTGAAAAATAAAATCATGAGACACAATCATTTAAATCAAGGAAAGCACATTTAAAGTAGTAACAGGAAGGGTATGGTGGTGCATGCCTGGAATCCCAGCAACTAGGGAGGCTGAGAAAAGAGGATCTCAAGATTGAGGCTAGAGGCAGCCTGTGTAACTTAGTGAGATTCTGCCTCAAAAGAAAAAGTAAAAAATGGGCTGAGGATGTAGCTCAGTGGTAGAGCACTTGCAAAGCATACATGGAGCCTGGGTTCAATGCTCCAGTACTGGAAAACAAAAAGAAGAAGAAAAAAAAAAAAAACAGTAGAAACACTTCAGGAAGATAACAGTGGAAGTCGTAGATGTTGCCTACACACTTGGGGACAGTATCTTGGTTTAAAATTGATCAAGAAAAGAAAATGACAACCAAAACCCCAACTAAGGCAGTGAGGCAGGCTCAGGTGCTACTTCATAGAAACTCGTCCAGAAGAACCCATGAGAAGCCCAAATCCTTCTGGAAGGTGGGCGCTGCCAGTACATCTTGGGGGATGGGGCTTGCCTAGCATGGCAATGCAGCTGTGCTGGGGACCACGGTGACCGTGCGGGAATCTGACCTCATGGCATAGCAGTCCCTGGCCCTCCCCTGATGTGCAGCACTCATGTGCCAGGAGGAGCTAGGGGCAGTGCAGCACTGCCCTCCACAGCCCTTACCACTCCGCGATGCTCCTGTGCGCTCGGATCACGGAGGTCTCGATGTCGATGGGGTGGTATCGCATGCCTCTCAGCTCTAGAGTTTCATCCAGGGACCCAACGACATACAGGGCATCGTGTCGCTCTGTGGACAGCACACAAATGCGCACACTCAAAGGCAGGGCACCCAGGGAGTCTGCACCCATCCCTCTGTGTGAGCCCCACCAGGTGCCCTCAGGCATGGTCATCCCTTGGTGCCTGCGCCTGTGCCTGGTGCAAAGAGGGCAGCTCATTCTCGCCTCTGCAGCAGGTAACTACCTCAGCCTCTGCAGCAGGTAACTACCTCAGCACACGTTAGAACAAGGTGCTGACGTGTATGTGAAAACAATTTTGTCTATGGCAACAGAGTAGCAACCACAGGCTACCAAAGGGTCTGACTTGAACTAGTTGGCCTGTCGTGGCCAGTCCTTTGGACATTGGGCATGACTTGAACAGGTCAGGATGGGGCAGCAGGGCACACATAGCTGGTGAACCACACACTGCACCACCAAGCTAGTGAAGACAGCTGCTGGGAAGGAGCCTGTGGCCTTACTACCGACAGCTGCCACTGCCTACTACCCCCAGATCTTCACATAGGTCAAGTATCCAAGACAGTGAGAGGCAGCCACAGAGGGACAAACAAATCGGTCAGAGAAAGTGCTACTGGGGCATGTCCTTCCGCCTGAACAGCATGAACCACAGCAAGAAGGGGGAGCGGGCAGGGACCTGAGGGCTCTTAGAGCCTGGCATGTCTGGGTATGTGAGTTGGACCCGATCCCATAACCCCTGCAGTGCTCAGGCAGGCCGTCCCTGCAACGCCCTCACCTCCACTGGCATCAGTGAGCTCCGTCCTGCGGAGGAAGCCAAGGTAGCCGGTCCTTGCCCAGATGGTCTGGGTGTCTCCAAAGCTCAGTCGGGCGCTGAAGTGGTCAGCATGAAGCGCCTCCTCCCCGTAGACTGTGTAGTAGCCAGTGGCGTTGTGGGGGCTGCTCACCCAGATCTGGTGGGGTCCAGAGGACAAAGCATGGGCGTGTTACAAGCTACTAAGTCTAAATCCTATCCTGAGACAGCCACTAGCCAAGGATAATCTCAAGAAAACACTGAACCAGGTCGCGGGGTGGTATTATTTTCAGTGTCTTATTTTGAGAACTGAGTTACAATTACAGGCACAGAACTTCTCTCCCCAAATGAACTTTCTTTAGTCCCAGGCATGACATCTGTGGGGCTCTGTCCTATGTAGATGGGTGCAGAGGTGACTCCGTATTTCAAACTACACTGACGGTAAGGCACAACAGGTGTAGTCTAACGTCCACCACAGGGACAGGCTAAGGGAGTGAAGGTGACCCAGAATGGGGACTCACAGCTGCTCAGTCACGGACACAGAATGAGGGTCTGACAACAGACGGTGCCTGTGTGGTCATGTGCACCACGCGGGCTGCTCGGGATGCGTCTAGACGCCTCCATGCACAGACCAGAGGTTAGAGGCCCTGGACACTGGGCTTGTCCAGGACTCAGTCAGGGACCTACACTCACAGCGCCATCCAGAAGAGAAGGGCAGGCGGCGGCTTCTCCTTTGGGCAGCTGCTCTGAGGGGTGGGTGCCCAAACGGGCTGAGACCTCTGTGTCTTGGGGGCTCTTTTGCCTTTATAGACCTGGGATGTGTTGGCTAAGATGTGAGATAGGCAGGGCCTGTCAACCATACTTGAGACCAAGTTCTGGGACGTCCTCGCACTAGGAGACTTAGCCACGTGGGAGGACTACGGGAGAAGGCCCTTGACCCATGAGGTGGCGCCAGCTGAAGCCGGCTATGTGTGGCCCCCTGGCTCCCGCACCACTTACTAGAATTCCCCAGGCTGGCTCTCAGCTGGAATGAGGTATGGTTGGTCAGTGCATCCCTCAAGCGCATGGGGTGAGGAGCAGGAGCCTCGTACTCCCATAACGGACTGGCCATAATGGACTGGCCATAATGGACTGGCCATAATGGACTGGCCAGCTGAAGCCAGCTATGTGTGGCCCCCTGGCTCCCACACCACTCACTGGCATTCCCCAGGCTGGCTCTCAGCTGCAATGAGTCATGGTTGGTCAGTGCATTCCTCAAGTGCATGGGGTGAGGAGCAGGAGCCTCGTACTCCCATAATGGACTGGCCATAATGGACTGGCCAGCTGAAGCCGGGTATGTGTGGCCCCCTGGCTCCTGCACCACTCACTGGCATTCCCCAGGCTGGCTCTCAGCTGCAATGAGTCATGGTTGGTCAGTGCATTCCTCAAGCGTATGGGGTGAGGGACAGGAGCCTCGTACTCCCATAACAGACTGGCCTGGGTGTACAGGGTGCAGTCTGTGCCACGACAGCCTGCAAGTGAGGCCTCCCTACCCCGTGCTGCGAGTGAGGGGCAGGCTCTGCATGTCACAACTGTCTCCTGTATGGCCGAGCACCCACAGGATAGCAGAGGCTCCAAAGTCCTTGGGACAAGGTCCTCTGAGGCCCTGAGGTCTGTGGTCCCATCTCTGGTTCCCATAGGGTCTATGCCCCCAGCTTGGGGAGGGAGCCATTTTTAAGGAGCAGTTGACGGGCTCTGCCCTGGGCAGCCCTCTTTGCTGTGCTGAATCCCTGTGGCTCCTTGGCCCCTGTAGCCCTCAACACAGGCTCCCTATGCTAGTGGGCTGACTCGGGGGGTGGGGGGGGACAGCCTGTACCAGAGTACCCTGAAAACCTAACGGGGGCTGAGTCTGGGAGCGCAGTGATTGAGGGAAAGTTTCTAATATTTGCAAAGACTTATGTGACCCCAAAGGGTTTAAAATTTCTGAATCTGGGACAAGAAGGGAGGGGAGCTGGGCAGTGAGACTGAAGGCTCCTGTGCATCCCCCAGGACCACACTCAGCCTGGGCAGCACTCACCTCGCCCAGGTGTGAGTCTCCAAGGGGCCCTTTCGTCTCCGTGTGCGCAATGATGACCTTGACTCCGGGGAGGATCTGGAAGGAAGACGAGTGGTTAAAGACCCTTGTCAGAGAAAACGACAGCAGACCCTTGATTCGGAGGAACAACGTCTGCAGGGCTGCTGTCCCTGAGGCAGGGCGGGGAGTTTAGAAGCCGCTCCAAACTTGACTTAGAGTTTTAAAATAAAGAAGAGACATTAACAAACCAAAATAAACTGTGAATCTGAACAAAACAGCCCCAGTTCCTGAGAATGGGACCTGGCTTCCAGTCAGGAGGGCAGGGCAGTTGTTGGGGCAGCACCCTGCTTACCTGGGGCCTTCCCCGAGGCTGAGGGCCCTCCACACCACCTGAGGGCTCCCTGAGGCAGGCCAAGTCTGCTGGCTGCACGGAGCCTCCTCTTTCACCAGGACCCTCAGCATGGGGAGGCTCTGCACCTGGGACTACCTGCCCTGTGCCGACTCAGGTCGGCTAAAGGCCACGTCCCCTGCCCAGCCTCCCATGCCCGGACCCATGGCTCCTCCCTGGGCTCAGGTTGGACCACCTGGCTGCATAAGCTTGGCCACTTGCTATACCCTTGGTTTCTCCTGTATGAAGCAGGGTGGTGATAGTGTGGAGGCAGGTGTAGGAAGAGACAAAGGCCACCGGAAGGCACGGTGGGCACCCAGCTCTTCTCATGGTGCCCCTTGGGACTGTCCTGTTACCCAGGACGCTGTTGGAGTCCTTGCTCTCTCCCCATGTGGCCCACCTGAACCCTGAAGCCAAACTTCTCCTTCCAGAACAAACCCAGGCCCAAGTTAGGCATCATCAAAACAGAGAAGGAAGGAAAACCCCAACAAGCGGCAACTGAGATAATCAGAGCTGCACACACGGCGGGGCCAGACACCCAGCGGCTGCGTGGAGGTGGGAAACAGGCCACGCTGACACAGAGGACCACATAGAACCACGGCGAGCATGAGCCTGAGCCCAGAGAAAGGCCCAGGGCCTCAGGTCTTCACACACAGGCCATCCTCTGGACCACATCCGATTCAGTTCTCAGCCCATCTTCTCCTTAGAGCGACTATAAAAGGGGAGGTCTGTGGGACCACAGAGTGCGTGCTCCGACTCGCTCCTTCACTCAGCACCAGCCACGTCGGCCACCCTGCAGCTCCCTCGCTAGGGCCTTGGCACAGTGGTGCCTTGGGCCCTGGAAGCTCCCTGTTGCCTGGAAGGAATCCACACGCTGGTCATCCTGTGGCTGGCTCTGGCCCCTCTGGGCACTTCTTGGCCTCCCCAACGGCAGCTGTGGCCCTGGCAGGGAGCCAGTGGAGCTGGGTGGCCAAGCTCTGTTCCCTGCCTTGAGGCTGTGAAGGTGGCCTGTGAAGGCAGAGAGGTGGCCCCAGGCGCTCTGACACCCCAACAGGTGCAGCAGTACCTGAGGGGGGCATCTGGGCTCCCACTTGCTCACTGCCACGCTTTCTGGCCCTGCACCATCCTTCCTTCCTCCCTCCCTGCTCCTGTGCCTGCACCTGCCGGCACTCACAGTGGGTCACAGCTCTCACCTGGGCTGCCCAGCCGCCTCACAGCACCCTCACCACAAGTGCTCAGCAGCCTCAGGGGGCAACGCCAGGCCAGACTGGCTTCGACAGCAAATGCCCTCTTGCCCTGCCCCGGCGGGGCCTCTTCCTGTCACCCTGACCCAGGACATGAGTTCTTCCCGTTCAGCCCAGGGACAGGTCCTTCTCTGCTCTGCGCCTGGCCCCTCCCTCCACTGGCCTTGAGACGCAGCTTCAAAGGCTCGACCTCATACTTCTGGGGGCGTTCACAGCCCGGTGCAAAGCAGCTTGGCAGCAGCTGGCCCAGCCTGGCCCACCCACCGGAGGCACTGGAGACAAGGGGCTCAGACACACCACATGGAGCGCGAGTCCAGCTTCTACTACCTTTCCAGACTCCATCAACGGCAGGCTATGTGGAGAACCCCGTTCTACCAAACGCACCCTAAAAATGGACAAGGAAAAAATGTCAGAATAAAATTCACTGCACGGATGGTCATTTTTAAGAAGGAAAACCACACAGTGATTAGAAACAGGTCATCATTCTGAGAGTCATCTGTGGCTGTGACTTGGGTGCCATGGGGAAGAGTGACATCACGGAGGGTCCCACAGCGTGGACACCCAGGAAGGCTACCACCTGTGTGCTTGTGGCTGGAGCTGGCGCTGCTTCTTTTGGGCCCTCCTGACTCAGCTAGCCTCTGGTAAGCTGCACCTCCTGTTTACACCAAGCTGCAGCATAGCCCTGTCTGAGGATCCAGAATTGAGATCCAGGCGCCACCGCACGGAGGAGCCTGAACACACCCAGCCCAGTCAGCAGGGACACACGGCAGTCAGGGACGCACTTTCTGATGAGAGGACTTGGCGGACACTGGGCAGCACCAGGTGAGAAAGTCCTTGCCATCAGCTGCTGTTCAGACAGCGAAACACTTGGTCATTTTATTATTGCCTTCGTGTTGTGTCAGTAAAGGACAAAGGGACGTTCATGGCAGTTCTGCAGACGTGAGGAAGGAGAGGCAAAGCCCGGGCTCCCCGGGGCCCAGCCCTGAGCAAGCCCACAGTGCTGCTCCTCCTCAGTGTGCAGAAGGCGTGGCAGCTGTCGACAGTGCCCGAGGCTCTGGGGGACATGGGCGGTGCCAACCCAGGCTGCAGCATGCTGCCACAGGGTACAGACGAGGCCACGCAGACGGAGAGGGATGTTACCTGTCATGCCGCAGCGCCCGCATATCCACGTAGACAGTCGTGGGGTCCGGGCCAGCTGTGCCCTGGAGGGAGCAACAAAGGAGTGCCCGTCAGGGGCCTTGAGCCCTCTCAGGCCCACAGGCTCAGCTGTGTGGCTCCTCCCGGGCTAGGGGAGGGGTGCCTGGGAAGGCAGCTCTGCTCCCTGAAGCCAATCTGCCCAAGGGTGCAGGGTCCCCCGACAGCTTACACTTGTCCATCCAAACATCCACACGCCCTGATGATATGGAGTGAAACATTCAATAACACTGAATGCAAACATTAAATCATAGAACTTTTCATGTCAACTCTAAAAACTTTCTATTCCCTCTGGTCTCTCCTTAAGATGAAAATGCTATCGCAATTGGGCTCCAACTGAGCACTTGGGGCAAGGCCTGGCCTCTCTCTAATTCTGCTGGAGACTGAGCACAGCAGACACTTGTCACCAAGGAGACAGGACACTGACTTCTACATTTGACACAGGTGCTGACTAAAGAACAGTATGCACCATCTTATGAGATAAAGAATGTCAAATCTGAAGTGCCCCTTGATCAACACCACTCTCTGAAGACCCCAGACGGCACCACCTGGTGTTTGTCCTGGAACTATGGCCTTCCACATGGAAGTGAACACAGCTCTTCCTCCCAACACAGTCTCTGAAGAAGTCTTACTTTTAAGATGTAGTTACAAAGGAGCTTTTGGAACATACCAAATAGTACCCACTGTGAACAAAGTAAGACAGTGAAGGAAACATTTATCGGACTGAAATTCACAAGAAGGTCACAAGAACTCAAGGAGGGGTGAGCACAGAGGACCAGCAAGGTGGAGGGCGAGGTCAAGGTCAAGGTCATACCTGTTCAGCCAGCTTTCCCAGCCTGTTGGGCTGACAGAGGCCAAGGCGGCCCGCAGAGGGAGACAGGGAGGAGACAGCACAGGAGACAAACAGAAGGCCGTAGGCCACATGAGAAACACGGAGAGCAAAACACTTCATTATATCCTAGAGAACAAACGTGCAAATGCTGCTAGGAGTTCTGTAATTACACGTGGCATCCACGT
Source organism: Pedetes capensis (assembly GCA_007922755.1). Taxonomy (NCBI): domain Eukaryota; kingdom Metazoa; phylum Chordata; class Mammalia; order Rodentia; family Pedetidae; genus Pedetes; species Pedetes capensis. The sequence goes on along the minus strand of VMDO01015436.1, from coordinate 23,686 downwards.
GCCAACAAACAGAGCCTCTGGTCTCTGGTATCCAGAGAAGGAAGCATAGCTTCAGGGGTAGAGTAGGGTCTCAGCTCAGGGCCACCAACCTGCACAGCAACTACAGGAAGTGACAGGGAGCTGGGACCCATCCAGGCTCCGGTCTGAGGCTCAGAGTTTGAGCCTTTTCACGGAGGAGAAGACATCACCAAAAGTGAGATGTGAAAACAGGATGAGGCCGTCGTGACAGGTGTGCTCTCTGTAGCTGAGACCTGCCCTGCACATGTGGCCACTGGGAGGACAGGGGCATGGTCTGTGAAAATGCTTTGGGAACCCAGAAAGGGCCCCCCTAACCTCTGCTGTAGACGGGAGATACCTCTTTCTCCCAGCTTTTCTTGAACCATTTGGTGAGTAAGGCATTTGATACGCAGGCAATAAGATGTACTTATAAAAAAGTAAAATAAAGAACCTAGAATAAAATCAGAAAATAGCAGTAGCAACTGAAGAAGCCCTACATTGAGGATTTCAGTTTCCTTTAGTGAATACAATGCCTTATTCAGAGTTTCTTTTAGTGAGTAGAATGCCTTACTTACAGCTTCAAAATGAACTAGCTTCATACAAATTATTATATTTACTAATATTCTGATTTCAAAGTTCTAGATGTCTTAAACAGTAAACTCAATCTCGCTTTTAAAAATTAGTTGCATAATGAGCTGGGTATGGTGACACATCCTACAACCCCAGTAGTTGGGAGGCTGAGGCGAGAAGATTATGAATCTAAGGTTGGCCTGGGATACTTAGCAAGTCCTAGCTACATGGTGAGACAATGTCTCAAAACCACCCCCCCCCAAAAAAAAAAAAAAAAAAAAAATAAGGAAGGCCAAACCAAAGGAAACCAAACCAAAAAAACAAAACCACCTTAGATGCTACATCCAACTTCTCAGTGTAATGGTCACTGCTCAGAAACAATGTTTTTTTCCAAAGAAGTTCCTCTTTAATAAGAATACAAAACCCTTAAGCCGGGCGCGGTGGCGCACACCTGTAATCCCAGCGGCTTGGGAGGCAGAGGCACGAGGATTGCAAGTTTGAGACCAGAGGCAGTCTGCGAAATTTAGTGAGACCCTGTCTCAAAAACTAAAAAAATGGGCTGGGGGTGCAGCTCAGTGGTCCAGCACTTGCAAAGCATGCAGGCGCCAGGATTCAACTCCCAGTACCACACACAAAAACAAAAACAAAAACAAAAACAAAAACAAAGAAAAAAGAAAAAAGAAAAGAATACAAAACCCTTTTAAACAAAGCCCTCAGTTCTCAAAGCTAAGTGGCTACACGGAAAGACAAGAATTGAGGCCCAGGGGCAGTAAATAGAGTAGGCATGCACACAGCTGTACACTAGAGCCAGCCTGGGAACCTGTTGCGTCTCTGGCTGTGCCAGCAGCAGGTGCTGGTGACCCGGGGGGCAAACACCTTACCTGCAGGCAGATGGCCACATTGACCCTGCACCCAAAGGTGGTGCTCACAGCGCGTGCAGGGAGGCCCAGGTCCTTAAACAGCTTGGAGAAGGACTGTGTCAGTGCAATCCGGGGCCGCTCCTCAGCCACCACCATGCACGTGCGCACACACGACAGGTTTACTCCCTTCATCTGCAGAGGAGCACGGAGTCGGACCACAGCGCACAGGGTCTGGTACCCTCGGCACTGTCCCTCTTAGGATGTTTCTGGGTGGGACCCATGTGGAGTTTGGCCCTAGGTCTGCGTGCACAGGGGTGAAGCGGAACACAAACTTGTCTCTTCTGCCTGCCTCAGTCTGGGGAATTCTAAACACAGAAGACTGGAGGGCACCCTGCAGCCTGTGGCCCACCCACCCATGCGGCCCCCTCACACACCCTGCTCTCCACGGGGTCTGTGGCTGGAGGGAGGGATCTCAGCGGAGGCAGATGGACCTGGGGGCTGCAGGGAGCTAGGCGGGGCCCAGGGGAATCACAGTGGCTTGGGAGCCCTGGCCTAGTGCTTACCCTGAGGGCGCCCGTCTGCGTGCCCAGGCCCTTGGTGCACATCTCCATCACAGAGTAGGAGCAGAAGGTGACACGGGCCTTGTACTGGCTGACGGCCGACAGCCACAGGGACACGTTGCTCTCCAGCTCCAGGGGGGGCACCAGCACAGACTGGTGCCCTGAGTAGACGCTGTGGGGTTGGGGCAACAGCTGGGGAGGAGCTGGCACACTGGGCACGCTCCTTCCTCAAGGACGCGCTTCTCCAGTCAGGCTGGGCGTGAGTCTGCCCTGTGTCCCGTGGGAGTTTGGGAAAAACGTGCAGTGGGGTGGAGGCTGGGGACAGCACATGTGGGCCCTGGCCTCCGCTCAGACACTGTAGAAGCACCCAGGGACACCACACAGAGGCCTCCTACTCCGAGCAGTGGACCACCACGGCCTAGCGTTTGAAGGAATCAAACAGATTCTTCCCAATTACTAGTAATGGACAGGGTTTGTATTTATAAAGTGTGTTTTCATTCTTTTATTCAATTTCAGACCTAGATTCCAACCCGCCTCATCCCTAAACGAGCCCACTTGCATGTTTCTTCAAGCTTCCTGGACACAGGAAGCCACCTTAGAATGTTCAGTACTGAAGAATCACACAAGCCCTCGCAGGCCCCACAGTGTGGGAGGCACCTACCCTCACCTGCACAGACACCACAGTGCAAAGCCCAGGCCACAGTAGGGGTCCAGGCAGATGGCGATCTGCCGCGAGGGGTACAGCTCACACTGCAGCTTTATGGAGCGACACAAGGCACTCATGGCTGCGTGTGACATCTGAGGGAGAGAAGAGAGGGCTGGTGGCAATGTCTGCGTGGAATATATGCCGAGCATATAGCTTTAAATTACCAAGGAGCATACGTGCTTCCTGAGAAAATGGGTAGTTCAAACCACAGAACCAGAAAGTAGCACACTGAGGTCTTTGCAACAGGATTCCAGAATAGCAAAGGATTTTAGTTACACCATTAGCTCCTAACCTGCAGCTGTAGCACTACGGCATCCAAGCCTGTCAGATCTTGGAAGCTAAGCAGGGTCAGGCCTGGTTAGTACCTGGATGGGAGACCGCCTGGGAACACCATGTGCTGTAGGCTTGGGAGAAGGACCTGGCAACCCCCTCCCAAAAATCAATCTGCCATTGAAAACCCTATGAATAGCAGAGAAGCACTGACAATAGTGTTTCACCTGTCGTACATAGGGTCTCTATGAGTCGGATACCGACTCAATGGCACCTAACAACAATTAGTTCCTAGTTAAGGAAAGAGACTCATCAAAGCTATCCATTCCTGGGGCCAGAAACAGACTAAGCAGAACATTTAGACACTACCATAAAACATCAAAATATACATTACCCTTAGGTAATCTAATTTTGGGTTTCATCAGCATTTAATACAAATTTAAAGAAATAATATTACTGCTTTGTGCTCTGGATAAGGACCTCCTAAAGCCACTCCCTCTGTGCTCCAAGGGCTCACCAAGCACCTACCTTCACACCTGCTAATATCCCAGTGGTCGACACGCTGAAGTCCAAGTACGCAAGCACATCTGGGGAGGGTGGTCTGAATATGCTAGTTACCTTCTTTTTTGGTATGTCATCTGTTAAATGGAGACACCAGTGACATTAGAGTCCTGAACACACTGCACAGGAAAAGGCTCTGGCCCTCTAGAGGCAAGAATGAGGTGTGATGTGTACTTCGGGCATCCGGAGAGAAGGACAAGAGCTAGAAGTCAGGCTGAGAGAGAGCAGGCTGCGTGTGCACCATCTTCCAAGAGTCATCGCCAGCACAGGCCAAGCGAGATGCCCTGACATGTGGAGACAAGGATGCCACGGCAAGCTGTGGCATGGGAGGGGAGGTACAGGCCACAAGAACTACGCAGAAGTCTCTTCAATTTCGAGTGACAAAGGTCTGAGGACTAACTGGACAAGACCACAGAGCCTGTGGCAGGGCCACGATGACCGAGAACTCCAACCACAGCAAGAGCAGGGGTGTGGGCTCCGGGGCTCCGTGTGCTTCACCAAGTTCTTGTAACCATGTGATGCAGACACTGCCACTGTCTGCGTGTACAGCTGGACACAGGCTCAGCAAGGGCAGGAGAGAGCCCTTGGGGACATGGGACTCTGGCCAGCAGTCTGCTCCAAGCTTGAGTCTCGACCAACTGCAGCTGCTCCAGCACCAGCTCCCTGTGCCGGTCACAGGTCCCCAGCAGACAGCCACAGATGACTCAGTCTCTGACTTCCGCTCAGGGCAGTGCCCCAGGGTCCCGGGGAATCCTGCTCCTCAGGAGCTGGCACTCAGCCTGTGGCTCTGGGGGAATCTCCATCTGGACAGTGAGATGCTCTTAGGTCAGCTGACACAGGCTCTCCACACTGACCCAGTCAGACGTGGGGTTTCCAGCCCCTTCGCAGCTGGTCCACAGGTACCTTATAGAGCGGCAGCATTCATCCGTCATGGGGACAAGAATGCTAGGGGCACACAATGGGAACTGTGACCCCACGGAATGGGCAGAAAGCTGCGGACAACGGCCAACCCCATGTGCACGCACAAAGCAGTGAGGCAGCCCAGCCCCGCCCACATGGGTATGGGGGTGCTGCTGATAGGCCTAGAGTAGAGAGAGGACCCCACACCCCAGGATGAGGGCACTGCCATGCCAGCAATGATGGCGTCTGATGTCTCACTTGCTCTGCACCTGCTCTAATGGGTGTATCCAAGGGTCCATTCAGTAGCCTTACCATTACTTAAGCTGGAAACATTTATCCTAAGATTTGTTTTTGGTTGGCAACAATGCAACCTCTACAAAAAAAGAGAAGTCATATAGAGAGCAAAGAAAAGGCGTTTTCCTGGTGGGGCACATGTACCTGTGTCTAGGATAGTCGGCCAGGTCCTGATGTCCACAGCGGCAGCTGCTTCCTTGGACTTGAGCAGCCTTGTGATGGCCTGTGTGCTGAGGACGCATGCAGACTTGCTGACCTGCATCACGGGAGCGGGGGACCCGAGTGAGCCCTGAGCCTTACCTTGCGTGCGCACCACCTGTAGATACGGCCACGCACCAGGAACGTCTCGTGGTCTCCCCACCCAAAAGAGCCCAGCCGACCAGGGCAGAGACGCACCTCCACGATCATCTTCACAGTGGGCAGCGTGGTACCAAGGTTCTGGGGGTGTGGGGGCCGCACGGTGACGGGCACGCAGCCGCAGTACAGGCAGCCATAGAAGGCGGCAATGAGGTCAACCCCTGGGGAGACAGGGTGGGAGATCAGCAAGGGGCCACAGTGTTGCGAGTCCAGGCCCAGCGAAGACAGCCTAGAACGCTGACCCACAGAGGCGAGGTGGAATTGAGCGTGGTTTCCTTGTGGAACAGTGGTGGTGGACTCCAAACTGACAAGGTATTCACTGAGCCTGGCACTGTATACAGTAGCAGGGAGGGTGTCTCCCACACCCTGGAAGGACACAGCATGAGAGGGGCCGTAGAGGTTGTGGGGACCAAGGGCACAGGAGCCCCACACTGTGCCCTGTGTAGGAGGAGGGAGACCCAGGCACAGGAGGGCTGGGGATTTTGCCCAAGCGGACCCTGGAGGAAGACCCACAGGACCAGCTGTCTGCAAGAGGCTCCCTGGCCACCACACCAGGAAGAACGGCATCTCCTGGCCCCCTCGGGCTGAGAGGCCCCTGGGGCTGGGCAGGGGCACGCTGGTCCTTGGCCGCCTGTTCTCTCACCCACACCAGACCAGAAATGACCACCCACTATTCTTCCAACTTTTCTATAGATTTGAAATTCCCCATAATTAACACTTGGGGGAAAGTTACGCCATGCTTAAGGTCTGAGAAGAAAACACATTTCCCTGCCATGCCCTTGCCTGTGCCCCAACAGCACCAAAACCTCTCCAGGCACTGCAGAGCGAGAGACAACCCATACCATCCTTAGCTACTTTGATTTCAGAATCAAAATAAATGCGCAACATTCACGTGGAAACTCAGAAACATTTACACCTAGCTGTTCCAACCCTGTCTGGTTTTACTAGGTTACAGTTTCCAACAGCCTGGCAGATTCCTCAATGGCTAGGAACGAGGCTACTAGCAGGGCAGTGCAGACCAGGAGCCCCTTCCTAGAGTTCAGGGAGCCAGGGCACCCCAGTCTGTCCTCTTGTTCCCAGCACCCTGACAAACATGGCAGGAACTCGGTCTACTACACCTTGAGAAACACGCACCACATCTACCGTGTGCGCCTGTGGACCTCTGCACACCCTGGTGGTCCAGGGCCTGGTCTCCTGGCCATCACCTCACCAACTGCCGGCAAGCTGTTAGAGGCACATGTAGAACCCTGCCACAGACTTTATATATTTCATTAAAAACTTGGGGCTGGGGAGCAGCTCAGTGGTACAGTGCTTGCCTAGCATATGTGAGGCCCTGGGTTCAATCCCAGCACCAAAACAAAAAAAAAAGAAAACAAAACAAAAAAAATATTGCATGAATAGCATCAAACACATCCAAAAGCAGAGGACAGTATCAAGGCCCCTAAATTTACCATTCTGCATCTCAACTATCAAGACTGTATAGGCACTCATCCACTAACAATGGGTCAATTTAGGATTTTTCAACTTCACATTGGAGCAAAAATGATACACGCTGAGCAGAAGCTGCCCTTGGAATTTGTCTTTTCCCAGAGTAGTAAGGTGTGGTGTGGCCCTCTGTACAGGCTGGGTGGGGGCAGCAAGCTGAGCATCAGCCAACACCATGACCACAAGGGAGAGGACCAACGCCCTGCAGTGCGCTGTGCTGCGGAGCAAAGGTGTGCAGCAAGCAGGCCAGGTGTACTCGACGCATTTCTGACGTACGATGTTTTCAGTTTATGATGAGCTTATTGGGACATAACCCCATGGCAATCACGGGACTCTTTTCTTCTTCTTCTCCTTTGTTTAAGTGTTTACAGCAACTCCTTCACATCCTGTTATGCAGCCCTGACCCTGGGAACACGTTCCCTGGCGTGACAGCCCACATCTGGGCTGGGGAAACACACCTATCTCACGCTCGGTTTAGCTAGCTCTGCTCAGCTGGGGGACACTGGGAGTGTCCACCTCCTCTCAAGGCTGAAGTGGTGCTGACCTGAGAGCGAGAGGCTGCGTAAAGCACCTCTGTGTCCTTGCAACCAGGGGACATGTGCCGAGGAGCAGCTACAGTCATCCCAGGAGAAAAGCAGCCCCAAGTTCTAGGACTGGGAAGAGCATAAAGGAGAGTAATGCTGGTGGTGATGCCAGTGGGGTCTGGAGCACTCACGTTATGACACAGCCACATCAAGACGTGAGCCAGGCTACCACCCTCTCCCAAAGGAACTCCAAGTGACTGAGCAGGGGACACCTAGCCCAATGACAGTCCCTGGGAAAGGACTCCACTGCAACAAAGCGCTGAGCGCACTGCCGTGTACACCTGTTGGGATTTTTAAAACGCACGCCATAACTAGGGTCCCTCACACTAGCCTGAGGGACTGACCTCTAGGTGACCCCAGGGCCACATCCCACTCACTCACTCTTACGCCTCCCATCGAGTGAGCAAAGATGGCCTCTGACCAGCCTGACCAGCCTCAACCACCTCAATTTTGATTGGCTACCCCTAGCATCTCAGTTAAATAACTGCCCCTACCTGGCAGGTATGACAGTTCACCTGCTGTACCTGTCAGGAATGTGCCCTGATTGGCTAACCCCAGTCCACACCCCCCTCTGGGACCCTATACAAGCAGGGCTCCCGGACCCCCTTGACCCCACCATTGCTCTCCGTCCCTCAACTGCTGCCCAGACCCCATCACCTTGATCCAGCGCTACCCAATCCAGCGGAAGATCGCCAAGCAAGCCGTGCATCAAGACCAGGGGCCCCAAAGCACCGAAGGCTACAAGCAAGTCACGAAGAGCCCCCCAATTCCTCCCATCCTTGGGAAGGAGGGAGGCAGAGAAGGTGAGCTGCAAGAGTCAACACCACCAGACCTCCAGCCCAGCGGAACACCAACTGCTTGTAGCTGTGCCTTTAAGGCTGAGCTGTTCCATCAATGAGCCTGCAGCATTCTATGCTGCAACCTTAGAGCTAGCACTTGAGCACTTGACAGGGGCTGCTTGCTGGTTGCACCCCACTTGGGGAGTAACCCAATAAACTTCCCTCTCCTGTTTCCTGCAGAAGGTCTCCCGAGGTCCTTCTTTGGCGCCTCCAGCCACTACACCAACCCAGTCCAGTGGGACCCCGATACCCACTTGGTGTCAGGGCAGGGCTCTGACCTCTGCCGGGCCTGAGCTGAACCCTGACATACACCAGGCAAAATGAAAGAGGAACCCAAACAAGAGACCAGAAAGATCAACAAGAAGAACATCAGCACTGAGCAAAAGCACACAAGGAAGTCAGGATGGAGAAGAGCCAAGGCGTGGAGCAGGTCCTGACGTGCTCTGGGGAGCTCTGGAGACAGACAGGGAGAAAAGGGCAGTGACTGAGCAGAGCACCTGACAGAGACGGAGGCGGGAGTGAGACTCAACAGGCAAGGACAGGAGCACTGCACACCCAGCACATCCCAGGAGCATTCCTACACACTGGAATCAAAGAAAAACCAACGCGCTTCTAGACAACGTGATGGCAAATGCATAAGGGCGTAAACGAGAGCAGCGTGACCATCCACACAGGCACCAAAACAGAACCACGAGAGGCGCCAGCAGAGACGCCTGTCCCAGCAACAGTGTAACTGTCCACCGAGAGACAGATGCTCCAGCGTGTGCCATCAGGTACCGGACTGGGGAAGACCACTTGGTGACAGCCAAACAGCAACCAAAAGGTGCTCACCACGGCGTCCAGCTCCTGCACTAGAGACACAACCAGACTTCCATCCGTTCACTGACAGCCAGAGGCTGCGAGAATCTCAGCAGCCACCCACCCAGGAGGGAGGCAACCCAACGCAGGACTGAGACAAGAGGCAGGCAGGAGCGAAAAGGGCGTCTAAGGAATCTGCAGAAACAGAAGAGAGTGTCATCTGCCCACACGGGGAGCGCACCAAAGATATTCCCACAAAACATAGAAACTGTAATCACCCACTTCAAAATACGTGAGGGAAGACAGCACAGTGGGAAACGATGACTCAAGAAACTTTCTCGAGTTAGACAAAAGAGGTGAATATCCATACTCAGAGAGACTCTGCACACCAGACTGTTGATCCAGAACAACCAACATCAAGACTGCAACACACCAGACTTTGAAGGAAGAGGGGATGACATGCATTTGCCATTGAGGTAAACATAGGCAAGAGACACCTGAGAGAAGGAAATGAGACTGTCCTCAGACCAGCACACACCAACACCTTTGTTTTACCAGGAGAAAATGAAGTGGCAGCTCAAGGTACTCAGGGAAAGATAACTTGATCCAAAGGTTTTCTGTGTGACAAAAGTGACTTTCAATTGAAAGGTGTACAAACGATTACCAACAAGCATGAACTCCCGTGTTGTTCCCACATGTCTCTCTGAGGAATCCACCTGAGAAAGAGCTTCAGAAGACAGGGCCTGGCACAGGCATAGGTGGGCTAGGGGCGCATCATGCATGACTACATGAGGAACTAAAACCAAGTGGGGGTGAGTGGAGGGTGGAGCTGCAGCAGCTGCCCTCCGAAAACAGAGTCCATCCCAGCCCTGAGAAAGGAGTGAGTTAGCACATGCTGGAAACTTTAACTTGTTCCTGAAAATCACAGAGGTGGTAGGGCGCGGTGGCGCATGCCTGTAACCCCAGCGATTTGGAAGGCAGAGGGAGGAGGATCGCAGGTTTGAGACCCGAGGCAGTCTGCGTAATTTAGAGACACCCTGTCTCAAAAAGAAAAAAAAAATGGGCTGAGGGTGCAGCTCAGTCGTACAGCACTTGCAAAGCATGCAAGTGTGAGGCCCTGGGTTTGACCCCCAGGACCGCACAAAAAAAAAAAAAAAAAAGAAAGAAAAAGAAAATCACAGAGCCAGGCACAGCACGGCCACTGTTTTGTGAGAATGCTGTGTGTGATGTGGGATACAGCAAGTGCACGACCCTCTCTGTCCTCAAGGATCAGGAGTCTTGGGGCAGGAAAGAGAAGACACTGCAGAAGGGGGTTAGTGAAATCCTAGTCTTGAACTTGAGCTGGAGGGAGAGTGTGAACCAGGAGCTGCTGCACCTCTGAGACACAGATCCTGTTCCCTGGAAATTCCAGCTCTGCTCACTGAGAAGGCTGAACAGACACAGCAGCCTGGCAGCCATGGGTCAGTGCCCACTGTTGGTTCTGGAAGACTGACCTGGGCACCTAGAGATGGTGGATTCCAGCTCTGAGGGAGGAAGCACAGGATGAGCTGAACACCGCCACCCTGCTGGCAAGCAAGCCACCCAGGACAAAGGTCCTGCTCAGAGGACCTGAGGGCCAGCCACAGGCAGCTCCTGCCGACATCTGAGGCAGACGCAGCGCATGCAGGGTGAGGGACTGAGCCTGGTTTCAGAACATCGTGAGGGGTCCCGTGGGTGTGCTTACCTGGGGGGTAGACCAAAGCCACGTGGTCCCCAGCGTCCAGTCTACCCTTCTCCATTAGAGCAGCAGCCACCCTCTCGGCCCTTTTGTGCAGCTGGACACAGGTGGCAGTGCTCGTGACTGTGCCCTGGGAAATCAACCAAGTTCATCAGGGTGCAAATGCACGCAGGAGGGCAGCACCCGTCCCAGGACCTAGGGTGCACACCCCACACGCTAGGCTGCTGGGCTCAGGGAGCAGATGACGTCAGTCCTGGTAACACTGGTGCCTGCTGTCACCTGCAGTGGGGAGATGGGTGCCTTGGAGTGGCCCCACACGAGCCTGGAAGGGCAGGCGCTCCACTCATCTGGAACAGAGCCAGAGACTGCGACTACAGAAAACCTTTTGGCCTTTCTGACAAAATATTTCTAATACAACAATGCTAAGAATACTGTAACAAATATCTAGGTTCTTATTATCTAATAATGTCTTAGAATGTTTTAGTTACTCTTTTTGGAAATAAATCATCATCATTGTGCTTGAGGCCACCTGCAAACCACCCTCCAATTCTCTCCCCAGAGCAATGGTTACCCAGCATGCAAAAAACCTCCCTCAACTACTCTGTTCTGCAAGCTTACACATCACATGCTCTGACCAGGGCTGATGTAACCTGCTTGTTGGAAAGGACTGTGAGGCATCTGCTCTGAGACTACAGCAGCTTGCTCCATCTGTGTCTCTGCTGAGGACATCTGTGCTGACCACTTGGTGGACACAGACTCCTATAACCCCCACTCTACCTGGGAACTCCTCTTCCCTGACCTAGGGGCAGGCAGGCCTCAGAGTAACTTTAGTCTTCCTCCTCTCTCTCTCTCTCTCCCCCCCTCTCTCCCCCCCTCTTTCTCTCCCTCTCTCTCCCCCTCTCCCTCTCCACCCCCCTCTCTCTCTCCCTCTCCCTCTCCCTCTCTCTCTCCAATACTGGGGGTTGAACCTAGGGCCTCGTGCTTGTATGCTTTCCAAGTATTGTACCACTGAGCTGTACCTCTGGCCCGTATTTTTACTTTTTATTTTGAGACAGGGTCTCGCTAAATTACGCAGACTGCCTCTTGTCTCAAACTTGTGACCCTCCTGCCTCTGCCTCCCGAGTTGCTGGGATTATAGGAGTGAGCCACCGTGTCAGGCTTTTTTTAGTTCTTAATAAAAAGTGCAGCTCAGTCTAATAATCATAAAACTCCAGGGCAGAGTAGCAAACATCAAAAACCCTCACTGCCCAGGGTGGGTGGCTTCTGCTGACAGCAGACAGTGCCAGAGAGGCAGGGAATGAGCCATCCCGTGTCCCAGGCACAGCAATGAATACCTGTCAGATCCCCAGGGTCCACACTCCAGAGCCATGCCAGTCCCAAAGGTGAGGCCCATCAGATAGGCCTAGGGCTAAAGCAACTTTGGGTTCTGGGACACTGGGAGCTGCTGCCTGTACCACAACTGCCACCTGTACCACCACAGGCTGCTCCTGAGTCACAGGGAGGTGTGTCCTCAGGGACCTGCTTGGAGAAGGCTGGTATTCACGAGAGGCATGGGCCTCAGAACCGACTTAGTGTGAGTGTGGTGGGCGGCCTGATGGCTCCAGGCTCACCATCTCACCCCATGGTGTGCCCAGCCAGCATCCTTATTCCTCCACCCAGGCCTCGGTCAACAGCCCAGACTCAAACCTTCACATACACTTGCAGGACGCTCCAGGTCCCACTATCCTGCCTCTAGCCATACATCATGCCTGCCCAGGCCCCACTCCTCTCTGGACTTCCCTGATACACCCCTGCCTCCAACGCCTGCCCTGGCACCCAAACTCACCCTCTTACATCCTGAGAAACTCGCTGTAACTGTGAGCTACATGTCTCCAGCTGCTCAGTCTGGTCCAAAGCACCCTTTGTACCTTTCATATAGAAGCCCAAATGGCCTCTGCCCAGGCTTATCTGCGTCTGACATCCTTTCTCTGGGCCCCACGTCACTAGGCTCCCTGCCTCTAGCGCACTGGCAACGCTAGCTCTGCCGAGCGGCTCTTGCCCTCACCCAGAGCCCCAGCTCTAGCATTCCTGGCCATGTCCCTCTGCTCTTCCGACCTTGAGGTTCTCCTCCGAAGCTAACTGCATCTTGGTCTACTGTTAATCATTCAATGTCTGCACATTTTAAAACTCAATTGTAAGATGACTGTTTACTGAGCTACACCAGTGAACAGGAGAGACGATCTCTCTCTTATGGGACTTGGTTTCTAGCAGGGAAGACTTATTTCGAGTGATCCAAGAATGGGGGAACTTTCTATCTTTTCAATGCAATGCACACACTAGGCATCAGTAACTATCTCTGAATGCGTGAGCGGCATCAGAAGCTGCACTTGCATTGTCTAAGTCCACAGCCACCTGCCCTTTCAGTGCCAAAGCCTGAGCATTCTCACGGCCTGTGTGATGTTGCTGGCAGGGAGTCAGACGTGGCGTTTACATTCTCCCATCTGGCACTGCTGCCTACACCGGGGTGCAAAGGTTACAGCACCTCCTTCTTTAGCGTCTAGATGCTCCCAGTACAGTGTGAAGCACGCTAACAGGTATTCAGAACACACGAGAATGAACTTCCCAGTCACATACAAGCAGCAGAATCGGAGCAGTAGACAGTGTTCGTCATTTCAAAGCTGTAAACAAATGTAGAATACCCAGCCTACGTTTTACCAAATAAACTTTTCTTTTAGCTCATAAACCCAGGAATATTCACATGTATATTGTTCTTAATAAAAATGCAGCTGATAATTTTCCTGCTAAATACAAAGTCAACAGAAAGACGACTGTGTGAATTACACAAAAGACAGGGCTCTCTCTACAAGGAGAGTGGCAGGCAGGCAGAACATCACCAGGTGAGGGCCGAAGCCTAAGCATGTACTCCCTGAGCACAAAAGCAACATGGACAGAGATGACACATCCGAGAGGCCCCAGGAGCCCCGGCCCCCACGGCAGTCCTCACCTTGGCATTCAGCAGCAGGAACAGCGGGTGGTCGGGGGTGGTGTGAGCCCGCCACTGCAGCACGTCTGCCAGGAACAGGAACTGCAGGGAGGGAAGGCCAGCTCAGCACCCACGCGGCAGCCCAGGCTGACTTCCCTGAGCTCAGGCTGCCCCCCCCCGGAGCCACACACTACCTTCCGAGCCTGGTCGCTGTCCTCCAGGTGGGTCAGCTCTCTCCCTGAGGCCTGGGCGATTCTCTTCCCAGCAACCAGGTTCCCAACGATCATGGAGGCCGGTCCGACCTCTAGAAATGAATTCTAAGTGAGAAGCTGGTAACTTCTAATCCAGAATCTTCACGTGAGTCAGTATTTTGTCATACTTGTTACTTCGAAACACACCTGAACCAGACATTTAACTCTTCTAAAACACAAGTTTTCAGAAAACCAGCCATAGGTCTACACTGAGTGACAAAGAGAATCTCTCTTAAGTATAAACCATGCCATAACCAGAAATTTACTATGTGGTATATATCTAGGGACCACAACCAAATTCTTAATATATTTTACTACTCAGTGTATTAAAGTATACATCTGAAAATTAAATCTTGATGAAATATATTTTATTTAGTGATGTTTTACCTGTTTAATAGCAAAAGAAAAGTTAGCTTGTCTTAAAAATTTATGTAACCTAAGCAACGACAAACTGCGTATGATAGTTAAACCAGTCTTTAAACCTGCTTTTAAATGTATAAAATCAAGAACAGAAAACTGACCACTTAGACTTCCAAGGTCCCATTAACCCCATGACCACAGCAGTTCACAGGGCCACAGTAGACTGCAGAATCCTGAGGACAAGATGGGCTGGGCCCACAGGACAGTGGTGGCCAACAGGGGCTTTGCAGATGCCAGAGCCCAAGTCTGCTTGTGGCCACTTTTCTACCCCAGGACTATCTCCTAGCCATCTATGGCTAAGATGCCACCCCCAGATTTACCATTAAAACTGGTTCCTAGCAGGAAGTGGAAACCACCACACGGGTGAAGTAGCAAAGTCCCCTCACTTGTGGGCGAGTTCCAGGAAGGCAGTAGCTGGCATGTACACTTGCTCTCACCCTTAACCCAGTCCCAGGGGAGTGGGTCGTTACCATGGCAGGGCCTGATGGGCATGGACCCGTAACCGTGGCTGTGGCTACTGCCGATTTTAAGGCCAAGGAGTCCTGCTCTTCAGGGTCACTAACCTGGCTGCTTCTGCCGAGGCTTGGGAAGGTTGGTGACGCAGGTGTGGGGGCACATCAGCACATTGCACGGGTGCAGCATCCCTTCCAGAAAGCGCTGCTTCGTTTCAGAAATGTGAATTCCTCCGAGAGGAGCCTTGGGCAAAGTGTTGGCGGGAACCAGGGCCAGACAGTACACGCCCACCTGGTGGATGCTATCGATGGCCTGGAAAGCAAGGACCCTGCTGAGCATCTATTGCCAGCCCAGGGCAGGGTGAGGCTGGCAGGGGCCACCGCACAAGATAGAAAGCTGATTTCCAGAGGCCAGGACGCAGAGTGATCTCTGGGGCACTTCATCCACTGAGAGAAGATGGCTGGTGTGCACATTTCTACCATTTCACTAAGAAAAGGGGGACAGACGGGCGCGGTGGCACATGCCTGTAATCCCAGTGGCTCAGAAGGATCACAAGTTCGAGACCAGAGGCAATCTGCATAATTTAGCGAAGACCCTGTCTCAAAAGGTAAAAAAATGGGGCTGGGGATGCAGCTCAGTGGTCCAGCACTTGCTGAGCATGCAGGTGCGAGGCCCTGGGTTCAACCCTCAGTACCACAAAAAAAAAAAAAAAAAAAAAAAAAAAAAAAAAAAAAAAAAAAAAAAAAAAAAAAAAAAAAAAAAAAAAAAAAAGAAAGAAAGAAAGGAAAAAAAAAGCGGACACACATTCCATGTATGTGCACACATATGTAAGTTTATAATTGCTCACACCAAAAACAAAGCTCAGTAGCCACACAAGTGTGTTGAGAGGCCTCCTGTCCAGAGGGGTGAACCAGCAGGACAGAAACTTGACACCCCTGAATGCCTTTTGCTTCTGGATCTGAATTTGGGGAGATGCTTCAATTTTAAACATGACAGACTCAAACAGTTGAAAAGCAATCCCTAACAACTGAAAATAAAATGAAGCAAATGGACCCAATCTAAGCAGAATCTGGCTGGTGGTACAGCACCAGGGGCTCGACTTCATGTTCCTCTCAACGGTCTCGACAGTACGTCCCCAGTGGGATGTGACCAGGCATGAGAACCATAAACCCATGTGAGCTGCTCCTAGCTCTCGGTTCTTGGAGGCGGAAGTGCTGAAGTTCAGAGGCCAAAAGTCAGCAACCATTCTGCTGGTGCCTCAGTGACCATACTGGCAAGAGGCCAACAAGTTAGGTGACAAGCCTGTCGGTGGGAACTCTCAGCCTACACGTGCTAACAGATATTGTCTACTCTGTCCTCTTAAAAGGGCCCATAAACAGTGGCTAAGCCAGGAACATCAAGTGCATAGACGGTGGCCTCCAACACCCAGCCCTGGTGGCAGAGGAAAGGCACCACCACACGCCTCTGAGCTTTGTTTCTGCTGTGGCCTCCGGCTGGGCAAACAACATGTTTTCTTCAGTGAACAAATTGCAAGAAAAATGACAAAGGAAGACCTATAGGCTAAAAGGGGCTTGGAGACTTGTCCCCACCAGTCGAAAGACCTTGTTTTGATTCCAAATCTAACACTCTAAATAATCACTAGATAACTGGGGGACTTTGAACAATGATTAGATATTTAAATATATCAGTAAGTTATTGCTAATTTTTAAGACACGATAATGGTATTTCTGGGGGTACGGATGAGATATGATGGCTAATTATGAAAGCAGGGTGATGGGAAGGTGGGGTCATTACAATATTCTGTTTATACTTGATATATTTGAAATTTTCTACAATAAAACACTTAAAAAGTGGAAAAAGAACTGCTCTGAAGTGTGGGCACTGTGACTTTGGTGGTGTGTGCAACACCCAGCAGCCCTCTGGGGCTGCAGGACTGCACTTCCCAGGTGCCCACCTGAAGGACACGGCTCATCCACTGGAAGCTGTCCTCCTCCGAGGCATCAGGCCGCTGCTCAGCCACCAGGACGATCCGGTCATCGTGCAGCACAGTCACAGAGAACACAGCGATCCTGGGGAGGGACGTGGCAAGCGTGACCACTCCTTCCCTCAAGAGTCAGCCCGTACCAGTATCTAAAGTGCAACCGAGCAAGTGGGCTGCTTGTCACAAATTCATAAAGTGACCCGTCACTCAACTGTCCTCAAGTGTGGCTGAATTATGTTTCAATTCACAAAAGTGCAGACTTCAGTGCTAACTACGTATTTTAAAAAGAAAAATTCCATGATTCTAATGCTGCCACAGGCAATATATTTCTTTGCATATAGGTCTTAGTCTAAAAGTTCTACTATATTTTTTAAACTCAACAGGCTAAATCTTTCAGTAATGAATTAACCTATTCATGCTTATTGTGACTGATAGATTTAGATTTATTTCTACTTCGTACTTTAAAAATTTCAACAAGTCCTCCTTTTCTTGTGTGGTTTGTTTCTTCTCGTGGACCAGGTGGCGCTCTCTATCAAGCCCCTTACATTACTCATGTTAACGTATCTACCCTTCTAATTCTGGGTCACTATGGTTCCCACATTCTCTTGCTCTTTCCTTTGGCTAGTGTGCACACACACCTCACACAAACACTGCATACACTCCTACCACGTACACCACGCATGCATTACTTTATGTAACAGACTTCTCCCACTGCAGTTTTCCTTTCTATTGCTTCTCTGCAGCACTACCTGAACTTATTTCTTAGTAACCTGCCCCAAAATGTTTTCAATATAGATCTTCTTGTCACAAAACTTCTGAAATTTATATGCCTGAGAATGTTTTTTATTACAACTCCACAACTGAGGACAGCTGGCTCCCTGGTGCAGAGAGCTCCAGCCTCCTGCCTCCTCAGACAACCCTTCTGCGCTACCCTCTGGATGTCCTCCTTCTTCCCATCTCTCTGTAATTTTGGCGGTGCTGGGAATCAAACTCAGGGCTTCATGCATGCCAGGCAAGTGCTCTACCAACAAAGCTACATCCCCAGCCCTCCATAATTCTTTTACACTTGCTACTTCTTTACTTCAGGGCTGGGATTTAGCTCAGTTGGTAGAGCGCTGCACCGAAGTCTCTTGAGGTCCCAAGTTCTATTCCCAGCACCGCAAAAATGGGAGAAGGGCCTGGCAATCCACTCCCAAGGCAATCCTGAAATAGTCAGCCATTGAAAACCCTGTAAGAGTCTCTACGAGTCGGATACCGACTGGATGGCACCTAACAACAACAACACAACACTTTTTTACTTCAGGTGCAGCTTCTTAATCTGATTTCCCACATTATCAATGCATTCTCCAGCTGTACTCCTTCTATTTACCCCATTTACTGTGTTCTTTCTAAATGGTTACTGTTAGGATTTGTTGATCTTATTTCATGTTGTTAATATTCTTGCCCACTCTTTTTCTAATAACACACATATGCAACGGGATGTGGTTTCATTTCCAGGCTCCTGTGCTCTCTGCTCTTCCCTGGCTGGGACACCGAGGCTACCCTGTCTGAAGAAGCACTCAGCCTACGCCCCCGTGAATCACTCAGGCTGGTTCTGCCTCATCAGCCACATGCTCAGGTACTGGTGGAGGTGAGAGGCCATCTCCTCAATCCACCTCAAGCTGGGTATAGGCTGCCTTTTTGTCACCCCCACAGACACCTGTGAAGACAGGGTCCCAGCACCTGCTGCAAGGAGCAGGTCACTGGCGAGTGCTCATGCCCTGGGTTAAGGCTGCCTTGCACCCATTAGGCAGGATTCCCTAATTTCCTCAAGGCAGGGCCTGGCCTGGCTCACAGGGACCCTTGTAACCAAAGGCACCTCTCTGAGAAGATGACAATTTAAGAAGGCAGCTGGCTGAAGGGACCGGTTGAGAGAAGGGCTTCCTCTAGAACAAGGAGCTTGGGATGGGAGGAGCTGAATGAAATCCCCTCCTGGTCCCTCGCCCACTGTGCTGCGAGCCTGAGGTCTACCAACCTGCTCAGTGAACGCGGGAGTCTCTAAGATCCTTGTTAATGAATCCAGAAAGGCTGAGTGGGTTTCTGTACCCGGAGCAATAGAGGGCGCTGTGTGCAAGAATTCACCGCCGGCAGTTTCACAGAGAGAACGGACGGCTCTGTTTTAGACTGCGTCTCTCAAGCTGTGATGGGCCCTGACTCACTGCCGGCTTCTCATCTCCTCCCTTCAGGTGGTTCTCCCCTCACCCATTCACCCATCTGAATACTTGGGCCTCACCTTCTTAAGGAACTCAACGAACTCTCTGGACAGTGAGGACATTAACTCGGCTATCGCTATTGTAAATACTTTTCTTTGTCTATGTGAGTTTTTTTCCTGATGTATAGAAATTTTAGGTCCTACAACTTCAGGTGTACTGGGCTTTCCTTCTATCACACAAATTTTAACCAAAGGAGGCATCTGAACCCGTGGCATGGGGATCCATAGAGCATCACCTGCCTCTGTAGACAAACTTCATGGGCTCCACGGCCAGGGCAGTGGCCACGATGTCATCCGCATTATGTCTGCGGACTCCCACGACCATCAGCCCGTCCAGCTTGCCCACGATGAAGACCAGGTTATCCTGAGGGAAGGGTGAGGTCAGGCCTCAGGAAGAGAAGCTGGGAGCACATGGAATCCAGCACCATACAGACAGGGTGTCAGAAAAGTCACATGCACCCTCCAGTAAGAAGTGAAGCAAGATGGACTGCGTGGGTAAAGGGTGACTACTGGAGAACGGGGGTGCATATCAATGCTCAGCAAGTTTGTGCGTGCAACTTGTGAAGAACTCGGGTACTCCTGCCAAGGGCAGGGCTCTCAGACATAGCACTGTGGCCTGTCAGCTGATTATGCCAACCTAGGCACTGGGCAGCCTGTGTATGGTGGACACAGGCAGCACTCTGGCTCCCCACACACCAGGGGAGCATTCCTGAGCTATAGCAATCAAAGGTTCCCCCAGGAAGGAGGAGAAAAAGCCCAGCTGAGAACCAGTGGGTCAGGATGTCCCAAAAAATCTTTATTTTACAATATTTTAGACATCCAGTGTAATCCTAGTGACTCAGGAGGCAAAGGCAGGAGGATCATGAGTTCAAGGCCAGAGGCAGCCTGGGTAACTTTAACAAGACCCTGACTCAAGATAAAAATTAAAAAAGGAGCTAGGGGTGCAGCTCAGCAGTAGAGCACTTGCAAAGTAGGCACAAGGCCCTGGGATCAGATCCTCAGTACTGGAAAAAAAATTCAGACATCCAAACTAGTAAAGAGTAAGACTGCGCATGTCCGTGCGCTGCGTGTGTGAAATAAAACACCCTCAACCCTGCCCTGGGTTCCTCACTCAGGGACATATGGAGTCTGTGGGCTGGTCTCGCAATGCTGTGGACGGCCCGGCACGCAGGTGAGGCACTGGGCAGGACTGGTCAGCAGGACTGACCAAGATCACACAGGAAATTAGGGGCAGCAGAGACAAGTTCCCAGCTGTGACGAGGTGTCCCTTACCCACGTTCGACACCCCGGCTGCCACGCTGGTGCAAGAGGACGTACTCACAGGTCCAATGAAGCCCAGCAGGCCGGTCCTGGTGAAAGGCCTCTCGGAGACAGGGGTTCCTCCTGCAGTGACGGGGACAGTCTGCCAGAGCAGGAAGGGGAGTGTCAGGTCTTGGACAACTAGTGAACCACCAGGACCCAGTGGACAGGCAAGAGAGTTTGGCGCCCGTGCCCTTGTGCCAGCGCCCTGTGTTCCATGGAGGGGAAGGGGCTTGCTGGTCCCTGGGCCTCCACAGGCCGTTTTCTGAGTTTGACTGCTCCCCTGGGTGGACACGTCACCTGAGCAGGACTCAAGCGGCCCTTGGGTCTTTGGCACTGGGGGCACCTGGCCTCACCAGATTTACTCTGAACAACAAGCACCATGACATGAACACAGCTGAGAGCCTACCACTGCCTTCCCGCTGGCCAATGCCCTCTGGACCTCCAGGGGTGCATGGCTCCTGGCTCTGGCCGCACAGAGTCCCAGCCCTTCCTCCCTCTAGGTGGAGGGGCTGCAGCACAGCCTGTGTCCCAGCAGTTCCCTGCAGGTGTCTGCTTTGCTGGCAGTCCCCTGTGTCCCCAGACCCCTCGGCACTCACGAACACCCAGGAAAGGGACAAACCTCAAACACGTTCTTGGTGATTCCGAGCAACCCGTAGTATGCAGTCCCAGTTGCACTGGAACTGACACAGATCTCTCCAACTTCATCAGTTTTACAAAGGTAAGGCGTGCCTTCCACCTTCACAACGCAGGCGCTAGCT
The DNA here is from genome assembly GCA_007922755.1 of Pedetes capensis. NCBI lineage: Eukaryota > Metazoa > Chordata > Mammalia > Rodentia > Pedetidae > Pedetes > Pedetes capensis. Next base: position 2,810 of record VMDO01015436.1, on the reverse strand, counting down.
AAACAGGAAGAGATTCAAAATCACAGATGAAGAAAGGATTTAAACGGATCACTCATCAAGATTTACTTACTGCTATACTGAAGTTGTGGAAGCAAGACATTACATATGCAGCAAGTTCTTACTAGGAAACTTGTTACGTGGGTAATACGCACTCCACCTGGTCAGTCTTTATAGCTCCTACCACAACATATGCTTGCTACAACCTTCTCAGGTAACTGAGTGATCAAGGTATTCACAACATTCACCACGCCACCTTTCCTTCGAGGGACCCCTGCATGAGCTGCCAGCGCCTACCTGCCCTAGCAGTGTGAGGCAGAAGGACCCTGCCTGCTGTGTAGTGGGCCGTCATCTCTACAAGCTCACCCCTAGGGAACTGCGATTTGGCTTCAAAGACCAAAAATACATCTGTGTTTACCTCATCTTTAAACTGAACACAAAAGGAGTAAAAATATGTATATTAAAAAATTATTTTACAAATTGGAAGCTGCTTTGGAGAAATTGTTCACATGCACGTTTGCTTCTAACCAAAGCCCAGAGCATTTGTACCCTTTGTTTTGCCAATTCAATGCAGGAAGCAGATGCACTCTGGTTGCTTCTTACCTCCAGGCATCACCTGGCCAACGTCCTGAACCGTCAGAACTGACAGCTTCTCCTCCGTGTCAACTCTGATCACACCATAGCTCAGGCCACTCATCGACAGCACAGCTTTTCGCGGAGGAGGTCCTCCTAGATCTGGCGGCCTAGAGAACGAGAGCCCCACCAGGCTTGAGGGAAGACGATACCAAGGGCCTACGCTACCTGCAGGACAATTCTGCATCACAGAACCTGCTCTGCAGCAAGGACCTATGAGCACTGTGTGCTCTGAAGCCATCAAGACAACATCTCCAGACCATGTGCACCCCACTGCAGTGTGCCCCACAGGAGGTGGGCCTCTGACAGTAGAGGAAGTGATGCTGTGTGACTCAGCTTCCACCTGGGTATCTTGGGAGGCTTGCCTGCATCCCTGGGCAGCTAGGTGGAGAGAATGGCCAGCTGAGGCCACCGTGCTGTGAGGAGCCTTGAGACTGTGCATGTGTAGAGCTGGCTCAGCCCCACAGTGCCTGTCAGACATCATTCCTCTGTACCCCAGACGACCCAGCGGAGCCCTTGCCAAGTCCTAGCCCCAAGAAAGCAAGAGAAGAATGCAATGGCTCCTGCTGCTGCTCTAAGCCACTAAGTTTGGGAATGATGTGCTATGAAACAATAGCAACTGAACACTGACAAAGGACAGCAGGAAAAACGATGCCACCAAGCAAACAAGCCACCCCAGAACAAAGAGTACCTCAGCCTGCGAAGGATAAAGGTGGTGTTTTAATGCAAAGTTATTAAAATTCAAGGTTATTAACACCTTCATACTTACAAAAACATATTGCCTACAAATATGTGACCATACTACACGTAAGGCCACAAGTGAGGCAATTCCGTGGCAGCCAAGTTGAGGGCAGAAAGCTACCAGGGACGCCCTTGGCTGTGAGCCCACAGTCTGAAGCCTCATGGGATGGTGCTTGGGGGCAGGGCTGGCGAGAGATGACCAGGGAGGAAAGAATAAGTCCAGGGGCCCACTACAGCCTGCAGCGAAGTGGTGTGTACAGAAGACACGCGAAGAAGCCCAAGGCCCAGGTCTCAGGAAACCCAAGGCAGTCTCAAGGCCCCCAGTGTCACCCTCCAGCTTGCAAAAGGCAATACAAAGGCAGAAGCCGCGTGAGCAGGGGCCTTTGGGGCAGGGACAGATGAGCGCATCTCCAGGTAAGTCGGCAGTCAGACTCCGCAGACCACCCCAGCCAGCGGCAGTTCCTTAGGCGTAATGTTCACCACGACTGAGGATGATATGGCAAGGTCTTGACTGGGGAAGAGGCACTTAGAAAAACAACATGCCAGCACCCTGCAAGACTCTAGTGTAGGGCTCAGGAGCGGCTACCCAACCCCCAGCTGAATCCGACTGGTGGGGGACACGGATCTGCTGACAGAGATGCTACCCAACCCCCAGCTGAATCCGACTGGTGAGGGACACAGGTCTGCTGACAGAGATGCTACCCAACCCCCAGCTGAATCCGACTGGTGGGGACATAGGTCTGCTGACAGAGATGCTACCAAACCCCCAGCTGAATCCGACTGGTGGGGACACAGGTCTGCTGACAGAGATGCTACCCAACCCCCAGCTGAATCCGACTGGTGGGGGACACAGGTCTGCTGACTGAGAGGAGGCTCACTTTGGGAATCCCACTGCCCAGGAGCAGATCACAAACTTCGCGCCACAGGAACTCAGCCGTATGTGGAAGACTTGTTAAATGCTCACAGCATGCAGCAGGCAACTTAGTTACCTGCGAATGGCGACCGTGAGCGCCTCAGGAGAGCCAGCACAAGGACAGATAACCTCTGGCCTCAGCCCTCGGGACTGGAAGACGTTGAGAAAGGCATCACAGGATGATATGGACCCTGCATAAAACAGGTAAGTGCATCGTCAGAGGCAGCCAGATGGCCAGTGGGGCAGGAGTACAATGTCTCTGGGGCACCCCATGGGCCTAACAGCCACACGTGAACCCCATCCTAAAATAAGATCATTGCTACAACAGAGGGAGGCAGTGCACTGCAGGACACGGAGGGAGGCAGTGCACTGCAGGACACGGAGGGAGGCAGTGCACTGCAGGACACGGAGGGAGGCAGTGCACTGCAGGACACGGAGGGAGGCAGTGCACTGCAGGACACGGAGGGAGGCAGTGCACTGCAGGACACGGAGGGAGGCAGTGCACTGCAGGACACGGAGGGAGGCA
>VMDO01015435.1:0-51172 GCA_007922755.1 Pedetes capensis | reverse complement strand
GTGTAAGTTTCGGTAAATAGCAACTCCTTTCCCTTTAGCCTTGTTTTGCACCTTATGTATAATGAACGAAATACAAGTATAAACTTTCAAGCTGAGGTAGTAGCCACTGTAAAGTTTCACTGAAAGAAAGGAAGCAAATCATCTTGATTTTTGAAATGACACTCATTGGTTAATAGTCAATGTCGTTCCAAGACTCCTGGTTCCGACATTGCCCTTACTTACTTGGCGATAAATCCTGATGAGGATGTATTCTCAATGTAGAGGACTTCAAGAGGTTTCTTCATGAAAAGGGACAACGTGCTACTATGAATATAAGTGCTTCTGTCAACGCCATTCAGCAGGATATTGAGCATGCCCTGAAAGACCAGTATGAAGAAAGGTAAGGCTCTTGGTATTTTGGAGCCAGATTCTTCGTATCATTTGCTACTCTCGATGAGTACACACTAATTTAAGAAATAGCTATGATCATCTCTCTGTTGGCAGCTGCATTGGGAAAGAGGTTTGGCTTGCTTTTCCTACAAAATATTTCCTTTTCTCCTATATGCTCACATCATATAGGAATTCAGTTTAATTTCCTAGAGCTCAAGAAAGGTGAAGTTTTTTGTTTTCCCAAATTACATTTTAATTTGCTCAACACAGGGAAGTTCGTGCTCATTCTGTGAAAGCGCTTGATGTGTTAAAGGTAAATGTCTCAAACCTTTAGTCCTGGAGTAGTGAACTGTATTCAGTGACACAGAAACAGATAGAAGGCAAACATTCTATTGAGAATAATGTATAAATTTATGCAATGGGGTGCGCCATTCCCTCGTACAAATCCCTCACTGTGACAAGTTGGTGAATAATGAAATAGTTCTCTTTGGAACTCTTTGGTGATAAGCATATATCCTATCTTTGTTGAATCCATTCTTCAGAAAAGCCAACTAAGAGGCTCTTCTTGTCTATCAGGTGCATTCTTATGGAACATTTATGATGTAAGTCTTCCAGCGTTTCCTAGACATAAGGCTCTCTTAGCCAGTAAGCAACAGATATCCTTCGAGTAGGATGAAATCACCCATTTTCTTTTCCTACTTGTCCTCAGAAGAGTTTCGTTGCTGTTTTCCCCTCCTATGCTGATAGTATAAATCATGGCACACCAATTGTGTCTTGAATGTGTTTTGCTTTTCTCTTCATGTTATGTAGTATCACAATGCTTATTGTTATCTTTTACAGGAAAATGATTTACCAAGAATATTGTACAGAGCTTGCAAGTTTGATTCTGATGTGGAATATCGATGTGAAGAAAGTCAAGGAACAAAGAGAAAAACTAACTGTTGGTATCATGCTCAGCTTTATACTTCACTAATCCAGATTGTGTTAAGACCTCAAGTGGCAGTAGTTCTTGGAGAAACTGAAGCGACATGTGGAGGACATGAGCCTGACAGACAGAGGCGGTGGAAGAGGCAATGATAGGGGACTAGACGTCTTCTTTGGATGGCTTCTGTTTCTTTAGTGAGATGGCAAGGTCATGGGTTAGGAATATGCCTAGGGTGCAGGGCAGGTGTGGCCTTTAGGGCAGAGGGGAAGAAAGGGAATCATTTCCTCAGCGTTGGCCAGTGAATGGACGCGTGCAGTGCAAATGCCAGGCAGTGTTAGGGTCCATCTTAGGTTCCTGACAAAGCCGTCAGGAATTTAAAGTGAGAGCCGTCAGCACAGTTGTGGCAGAGCAGGTAGAGAGTTGGATTTGGGAGGCTGGGTTTCTGAGAAGCACTTGGATGGAGGGAGAAGAGGGCAGGCTGTATGTATATGCAAGGACAGGGGTCTGATGCCTGACCATGTAATTTAAGCTGGGTTTCAGGAAGTGAGACCTAGCGATGGGCTATTGCACAGAGAAACATGCCCATTCAAGGGATGCTACGTCCTTGTAGACCTTGGTGCTGAAGTGCTGCAGAGATTGACCTGCATGGGTAGGGAAGTAGTGACCAGACATTAAGAAAAAACAGAGAAAAGGTTAGGGACAGTGTTCAGAACCCTGGCCCCTGGAACCCCACTGTTGTGGCTCCAGCTCTGTTTTGACTTTTGCCACTTCTGAAGCCACAGGCAAGTTTAGTTATGTCTGTGCCTCTGTTTCCCTCTCAGTGAAAGGAGACATACTGAGAGTCCCTACCTCATGCTCTTTTATTGAGGATCAAATGTGTACTTGTTTGATCAGTGTATTTTAGTTGGTTCAGAACAATATGTGATAATGTGATCCGTATAGAATAATTTGCTTTCAGTAATATCACATAGATTCTGCAGTTCATGTTGTTCTTGTTGTTGTTAGGTGCCGGCGAGTCGAGTCCGACTCATAGCGACCCTCATAGGGTTTTCAATGGCTGACTGTTTCGGGATTGCCTCGGGAGTGGGTTACCACGTCCTTCTCCCATTTTGCGGGGCTGGGGATCCAAACTCAGGACCTCAGAGACTGCAGAGCGGCGCTCTACCAACTGAGCTAAATGCCAGCACCCTGCAGTTCAAGGGAAGGACAAAATATAGCAGTTTCCTATATGCGAGAGTGGCTAATGACCAGGATGTGTCAAGATCTTTGGTGGAGGAACAGAAAGTCCAGCAGTTGTGGAAGCATCAGATGTGTGGTCTTTCAAGTCTTCAAGAACTAAGACATGTTTGGAAAATTGCTAAGAAGGAAATTTTCCTGTAAAAGGGATGGGAGAGAGAATTATTCTATGACTCTTGTATGGTATTAGGGAAACCAAGTTATTCTATAAATGTGGTGTTTGTTAAGTGAGAACATGTTTCAAAGGTTTACTTCAAGCTATCACGTTCAGATTTAGCAAGGACTTACATTTCTGTAAGCTCTATATTTCCTGCAAATTGTTATTACCTATTTTTCTTTTTCTATTTGCAGAATATAATTCAACGGCAAGGAAAGGCTTACCACGAAGCTCATGCTGCTCATTGTGAGAAAATGAAAACTTTCAGCGAGTTATTGAATCAATACATGAAGGTCTGTCGTATTTGGTAACAAAATACATTCTTACCAACATACCATATAGGTTCAAAATGAAAACACTGTGTCCTCTCCAATCCTACATTAAAAACTTTGTTCTTATACCTCAAAAACTCTTAAGCATTCTCCATATTTTATCGTTCTTCCAGTTTAACATACCACCTAGTAAACGTGACCGGTATTATTCAAAGCAGCAATTGGTAATTTGGCAGTTTTACAGAGATATGCATATCATGCAGGATATCCATACTTTATGAACAGTTGGGTCTTATGTCTATTGTTTCACAATCTGTTTTTAAGTGGAGTAGTGATAGTAAATTCTGTACATCCTTTATTTCCTGAGTACATCATGGCACATTTGCTTTTGTATTGTTGACGGACAACAATTTGCTTTATGTGGCCACTTGCAATTATTAGACAGTGCACAGATGTGCAATGGAGTGAAAAATTCAGCAGAAGAGTAACCGTTTTTGAAGTGAGAATTACCTACTGTTATACGTGCATCTAAGCAAGCCCTTCTCAAACACATTGACCTCTGCTCTCTGAATGTGTATTCTTAATTAGGATTCCCGTTAGGTGCTGGTTGTTCTTTCCTTTGTTCCTTCTTTGTTTCTCCTTCCTTCATTCCTCCCTTCTTTTCTTTTCTTTCTTCTTTCTTTCCCTCCCTCCCTCCTATCTTCTTTCTTTCTTTCTTTCTTTCTTTCTTTCTTTCTTTTTCTTTCATTGTGTTCTAAATCTCTTGTTCTTTGTGTTACAATTTCACTCTATCAAACTAGTCTGGATGGTCCAAAACAACCTAGTTTAAAAATAGTCATTCTACTTTAGAACACTTCACAAACATACCCCCACACGAACACAAACACAAACATACCCTCCTATGCAAATTGGTGAATTCTGAGTGCTTCTGAATATTGTCTAAATATTGTCTTAATCATCCCATGAGAAGCATTTATTAATTGCTGTGCTCGGGTTCAACTCGGTTGGTAGAGTGCTGCTCTGCACTCTCTGAAGCCCTGGATTCAACCTCTAGCACCCCAAAATGGGAGAAGGAACTGGCAGCTCTCTCTCAAAACAATCCCTAGATGATCAGGTGTGGAAAGCCCTATGAATAGCAGACAAAAACTGACATAGTGCCAGGCATGGCACAACTTTGGGGAGTGTTTTATTCTGTTGCACATAGGGTCGCTATGAGTTGGGCCAGACGATGACACCTAAGAACAACACTGTGGGTTTTGAGAGCAGAGTTCTTCTAAATGTTAGTGCTAAATGTTAGTTTTTAAGGTAGGAAGTTTACTATTGTTTAAGAGTGCTGCTTTTCCTTATTCTTCCCATCCAGTTATGAGTGGTCCCAGTAATTCTTACCTGAGCGGAGGTACTTTCGTTGCTGTCCTTAAATTCTTTCTAGTGCTGCCCTAGCTCAGGACATCATCTTTCCCTGCCTGTGCCATTGAACTTTTATCCGAGCTCACTCTCCTCTAATCCATCCCTTACAGTCTGCAGTTTTATCTTCGTAAGACACAGCACTTCTCTCTTCCGACCCACTCACCGGCTTCTTCTAGAGTTTCAGAAATTCGGTTGCCTACCACAAAACATCGCCCCTTTTGAAGGTTCATTTGCTGCACTCTTTCTTTCCTCCACCCCTCCAGCTTGACAGCTTCCTCTGAAGTAACTTACATGTCTCCCGTGCTTTGCTTGTGCTCTTCCCCTAGAATACTTTCAGTTCCTTTTCCTTACTCACTGAGATCTTATTCCTTTGCCAGCTTGGTAGGCATTAAGCTCCATTTTCATGTACATAGGCCAGCAAGTTGCCTTTCCATATCGGTTATAAAATTTTTGTGTTATTTCTGTTTATTTGTTCACGTTATGTCACCAGAATATGGAAAAGATCTTGCATTAATTTTATAATTCTTCCATGGCACTTAACACATTAGACTTACTTCCACAGTGTGTACTGCTTCACTGTTTGCGGAATGAATAGTAGGCACTTACATCTTAATGTTTGGTTTTCATAGCTCAAAGTGGTCATACTACAGCTTGTTTTATTCATTGTAGGGAAGTCACATTACTTTGCCTTAGTGTTAGTCAATGAGTTAATTCCTCATGTTTTCTTTTGAGGATTTTATTGTGGGTTTTTGTTTGTTTGTTTGTTTGTTTTTGTTTTGTTTGTTTCTTTCTTCTTTCTCTTTTGGTGTGGTGCTGGTGACCAAAGCCAGGGCCTCATGCATGCTAGGCAATCACTCCCCTACTGAGCCACACCTCTGGCCCAATACCCCATGGTTTGAAACTTTAATCGTGGATATCAGAATCATGGTATTTATTAATTTATGACTTACACTCTTTATCTTTTCCATCCTAACCTTAAATGTTCCTATTTGAACTGAGGTTTTTGTCTCCTATTATAACAATATTTGACTCAGTCACATGTGTCTGTGTTTCTTTAGTGAGTATTTGATCTTCACGCGGTACATGGAATATTTCTGATTTAGAATGAATAAGGACCGTCACTTGAAATTTCATATTTACTCCTTTTGAAATGTAGCCATTCACATTTGTAAACTGAGATGAGAAGTGGTGAATTCTCACGGAACGTGGCCTTCTGTTTTAGAGAATTGAGGAGCTGGACAATTATCATGGACATGTTCTTACTGGTGAAGAAAGTGTACTTAGAAGACAAATGGCCATCTTGCAAGAAAGGCTTACGATGGAAGTGGTCAGTGGTGCATTTTTCACATTGAAAACTAAGGGTTGACTTAAGCATTAGATATTTTGTTTGCTGAAATATGTATGACACTAACCTAAATCCCAAACACGCCTTTAATATCTCCTTTCATGTTACAGCGACAGGCAGAGATGGACAGCATTCGAGCGTATCTTCTGTCCCTGTTACTCTGATACCACGTTCACGAAAGGAGCTCCACCTAAGTGATACGATACCATCATATAATTTGCTGTATAAATCTAAGGTGGCCCCTCCCAGATGCCAGTTCAAGCGATTATGTCTTCTTTGTTCACTTGTTTGTTAAGTGCCAGATCCCCTTTTTGTTGAAAATGAAATGAAACCTAAAGAGTTATGTGATAGCAGAGACTCCAAAGCCCTATGTAAGAATCTTGCAGCCCTTTGGTGGTAATGGGAAACTTTTCTCCTTAACATTGATAATTGTCTCTTAGCAATAAAGATGACTGAATTTTCAGTTTGGTCTAAGTGTGTCAGCATCACTCTCCAAAGTCAGCAAGCACAAGTACGGAAGGTCACGTTGTCCCTCCTTAAGGAAAACACGGAAGGCCCAATCTCTGTTATGTACACACTTCAGTGAAATCTTACTAAATTAGAGAACCTATTCAAATGAAACAAAAATTTCTAGGTAAATACATTATATAGAGTTACAAACATTATTAAGAGTAACACTGAAGTGTGCCCCAGCGTAAATTAGACTGCTGATAATTATCAAGGCAGGGGAATAACATATATGAGTATCAGCTATGAAACATGGATTTGCGAATTCCATTTTCATAACACCACCACCACCATCAAGAACAACCAAACCATGATTTCCTATAATAGATTTTGACCCCCTATTAAAGGATACCTTCCCTAAGTGTTGATTAAATGTGATTTGTTAACATATACACTCTTAATTACTTAAAAAGCATTTGACACTTTCCTATTGCAATAAATTGCCCACAACATTTTTTTCCTTAAGGAAAACAAACATCAACAGGGAAACTCAGGCTGAGTCTATGAAATTGGAAGTTGTGGAAGGGGTCAATGCCTAGATAAGAGGAGGTGGGGCAGAGATGGGAGATGGGGAAGGAGAAGTGAAAATAGGGAACAGGAGAGCGACCTTGAGAGAAGAAGTCCTTGGGGATGACCAGGTATGTTGACCTGGCTTCTAACTGGGGAGTGAATTCATTTCCATGCTCCCGTGGCCCCCATTTCCTATGGGGGCTTGCTCCCTAGAAGCCCCGCTCCCTCACCATACCTGGGACAGTCTCTCCTTGCTCCTGTTGCAGTGGTCCAAAATGAAGCAAAGAACCCTGAGAAAATCAAAATACTGTATTAACAGGGGAAGCATTTGCATATGAAGGGCATGTATGCCCTGCTTGCCTTCTTTGGGGAGGTTCTCCAGCCTTTCTCTTCCTCTCATCCACCCTGCCTTCAGTCTCTGCACTCCCCTTGCCTTCCCACAGTCCCTCAATGGCCTTTTGGGGGTACAAGGAAGTGGAGATTGTAGAAACTTTGGTGGGGTAGGTGAGGAAATTTGACATTTTGCAGGATGACTGTGTACCAGACTGATAGCAGGATTTTGATAGTTTTGTCAAGGCAGAGTAAGAACTTGGTATCCACCAGTCCTGGCTCTGTCACTACTTTGCCATGTGACCTTAGCCAAAGATGTTTCTCTCCCATCATTGGGAGACACCTGTGACTCATCAGCAAATAGCACACCCAGCCAGTGCTCAGCCCCTCATGTGCTGTACCGCAGAAGGGATGAGTATCTGCTCATAGAGTCTGGTCCCAAGACAGAATCTGAGGTTGGGAATACATGTCACCCATGCCTCTACCTCCTATTCCCAAGTAGAGGGTGATTCTTTGCTGGGTCTTCCAGGCCCAGCCTTTAGTTGGTGTAAGGTAGAAGGAGAATGCCTATGTTGGTGGAATCAGAAAGGTCTTGACTACAGTGGGCAGCCCTGTGAGCTATTTCTGGACCATGATGCAAGTCCTCCCTGGGCACTGGTCACAGACGTGGTCACTGTCATGGTCAATCTGTATCCTGTGTTATATGGTTGGGCTTTGGTCTATATGCTGTCAGATCCATTCCTCATCTGTTCTCTGCTCCCTTCTGTATCAGAAGAGATGGCCCTGGTGAGGTACATTTCCCAGATTCCCTTCTTCCTGAAAACTCCATTTCCCATTGCTCCCTTGCCTCTGGTTAGGCTCAGCAAGTGGAAGTCCTGGGAGGTGATTGGAAGATGGGAAGAAAGTTGTTGAAGGCAGAGTATTTTCCCTTTATCTCCAATTTGAGTGTCTCTAACAGGGGCTGGCTGTATCTGCTGTGGCCTCAGCCCCACTAGGTAGTCTCCTGGCCTGCTTCAGCTCCTGCTATGTGACCATAGCTCTGGACGTCTGCTAAGTAGTTCCTTCCTTTGTCCCTCTAGCCCTTGGGAAGATGGCGGCTTGATCCTCTGGAGCTGCTTCTCCTTTTCCTATTTGTACAGCAGGCTCACCCAACACCTTTGTGTCTAATTCACCCTGTTGAATCCCCACTATTGAGCCATCTGGTATGGACAGTATTTTTCAAATGTGACCTGAGCCAATACATTCAGTGCCAGGGTCATGACCACAGCTGTGGTCAAAGGTGACCTCAGTGTCCTACTTATGATGATCTGTGCTGCCATCAGCATCCTGGCTCTGTTGGAGTCATTGTGGTCAGTATTGTGGTCATCACTCTTCACTCCTGGTGTGTTGTGGTTGGTCTGCTGGCTACACTGTGCTGTTCACTATAACAATTGCTATGTTGGTGTTGTGGTCATTGACCTGAACCGGCTTTGGACAGTGGCCTGGTTACGCTGTGATCAAAATTATGCTGGGCTCATCCTCTGTCCCAGGTCACACCCAGTGTCCTGGTTGTACTGTTGTTGCCTTCAAGGTCAGCACTGTGACAGATGTTATGATAATCATGTGGTGTCTGTGGTATAGTGGTCAGAATTGTGGACCTCATCGAAGAGAGATGAAGACCCAGTTCTCAAGGATCTCACATGGCAAAACTGATGAATTCGGTGACTCAGAGTTTGGCATGGCAAAGGTCATTCTTGACAACATGTGCGAAGCAAGGTGGAAGGGCAATGGATCTTCCCATCTGGCCGTTGGGTTTTCTTATTGAGTGCTTAGTCAGCCATTGGCTCTCCCCTTCTCCATGTGCCCGACCCAAAGAGGACACAGTCCAGGTCTTTGCTTCCTCACATCCTGAGCTCACACAGCTAGGAAGTGGTGGAGTTGGGATTGTAGTCCAGGATTCTGTGTAGTCCCAGCTCCTGCCCCAGGTATGTACAAAAACTCATTCATGTGATCCACTAGCAGAGAAAAAGCACTCATTTCAAGCCCCCACAACATTGTTTCTAGTTTAATATTAACTGTACCACCCTGGTGTCCGATCTCATCAAGTCTCAGAAGCTAAGCAGGGTCAGGCCCGGTTAGTTCTTGGATGGGAGACCACCTGGGAATATTCGGTGCTGTAGGCTTGGGTGAAGGACCTGGCAGCCCATTCCCAAAATAATCAGCATTTAAAACCCCTATGAGTAGCAGAGAAGCACTGACAGACATAGTGCCTGGATGGCACAGTATCAGGTAGTGTTTCCTTCTTTTGTACATAGGGTCCCTATGATTCAGATCCAACCTGATGGCACCTAGCAACAACAGCAACATACGGAACGTTCATTGCAAATTTCTCTACATATGATAAAACTTAATTCCTATATCTTGTATTTTATAATGTAAGTATTTTTCCAAATACCAGATGGAATCCTCAACTGCAAACACATGATTTGATAAACACAAATTGGTTTCAGAATTTATTTGGCTGGAACAAGTCAGTTAAGTGCACTCTTTTCCTTGCTTATTTAAATAGCCTTCATGCCTTTAGTAATAAAAGACACTCCCTCTTGGAAGACAGGGGTAATTTTCTCCTGTATTTCTGCGTATTTAAATTTTTTCTCTGGCTCTCTTATTCACTCTTAACATCATTATTTAGGTTGTCCTAGTTTTGAGCAAAGACTGGATTCACATTCTGTTATTTTAAGTCTGATACACTCTCTAGGAAGAAGTGATTCCTCAACCATGAGTATGTGATTTTGGAGGTCACTTTATTTCCTAAATTTAACATTTTCATAAAGGGTTTTCCTGTTTATCCTAAGTGTGTGTTGTTATGTGTGTCTTGAGTACTATTTCAAATTTCTCAGAAGGTCCTTATTTGAGATGTTTTGCTAGTAGTTATGGGAGAGAAAGAAGTTTTCCAGAGTTTTCTCTGTATTTAATTCTAATGTGCATATTTTTTCCTTTTAAGGAATATAAAGTCTTCATTTTCTTCAGTGTTCCTTTTACTTGCTGAAGACAGCTATGGTGTTAATTAGTCTGTGATTTTGCCAACCATTTCAGTGTGTAGCATCTGAGTTTACTCTACAGGTTGGGACCCGTCTCCCTGAATACAAACTCAACTCACATCACGGTCCCACAATTCCCATGGAGCATGAACGGCTAAGCGTGTGTCCTGTGATGACACTGAGGGAAAAACTTAGCCATGGAATGAGGACAAAGCACTTAATTATTGTTGTTGTTGTTGTTGTTATTATTGTTATTATTAGCACATTTTAATTGTACAAGTTAATGGGTCTCCTCTGACATTTTCACAGATGTATATATCATGACTTGATCGTTTCTCCAATGAATAACCCTGGTGGGAGTGGACACCCTTGCCTGTTTTCTACTCTTAGAGGAAATGCTCTCCGTCTTCCCCAATTCAGTATGATATTGGCTATCATTTTGTCATGGATAGCCTTTATTATATTGAATTATGATACTTCTAAATCTATGTATTCTGGGCTTTCATTATAAAATGGATTTTTATTATGAATGGGCTTTTATTATGCTTGTTCAAGACAGTAGTAGAAATTTTAGCTACAGCAATTATGCAAGGGAAAGAAATGAAAGGGAAACAAAAAGAAAAGGAGGAAATGCTAAGCAAATTCAGCAAAATAGCAGAATAAAAAATCAATATACACCTATCGTGAACTCGCTAAGAAAGGAATCAGGAAAGTAATCCCATTTGTAATAACTTCAGAAACATGTAATGTCTAGGAATAAACCTAACTTAGGGGGTGAATGACCTCTACAATGAAAATTACAAAACAATGAAGAAATAAAGTGAAGATAAGGATAGAAAATGGAAATCCCTCCCATGTTCTTGGGCGGGAAAAATTAGTGGTGTTAAAGTGGCCATACTACTGAAAGTGATCTACAGATTCAGTGCACCCTCAATCAAAATACCAATGTCATTCTTCACAGAACTAGAAAATAAGAATCCTAGAACTCAAGTGGAAGCACCACATATCCAATACATCCAAAGCAATCCTACTGAATTTTCCAATGTGTAGGGCAGGTGATGCAATCATTTCCTCAGTCTTTCTCTCTCCTCCCTCCCTACCCTGAAAGCCCCGGTGGATACCTTCCATTTTTCCTCTTTCATTGTACAAATGTGCATCAGAGCTCATTGATATACTTGGCCCATGACTTGCTGACTTTGAATTCTGTTTCATAATGCAAAAAGTTCCTTCCTATGCAAATACCTGTGTGCATGTCTTTGGTTAAGCATGCTGGCAGATGTAATATGAAATGTCTAATGAGGAAGAAACAGACTTACTTTGGGGATAATCTTCACAAAAGCTTTCCTGGATAAGGGTGTATGATCATACTGGTCTGGCATCCTCTGATTAACCAATCTGGGAATACTGGACTGTGAAGCACAGGAGTCACCTGAGCACACAGAACAAGAGGGAGATGGAATGACAGGTGAGCTGACTCAGCCAATGCAGCTTCCCCTCCACTGGACCTACCAACCCATCCCCCAAAAAACAGGTGTGGTCAAGCAACCTTCAGCCCAAGCCCACTCCCAAATGCACGGTGCATATACACCTGCATGCAGCCACACATGCCACACTGATGTTAGAAACACAAGATGCCTGGTATGGGTGTGTACAGTACATCTTCACTGTCTCTACACATCTGCTTCCAGCCTGCATGTTATTTTCAGCTCCACTTAGTTCCTCATTCGGAAAACATCCATGGAAAAACCTAACACGACATTTAAAATTACAAAATAGGAAATATGTTAAGCACCTGTGATTCAATGACCCAGGAATGCTTTGTCCAAATATACAAGTCCACACTGACTCAATAGCACGAAACAACAAAGAGACTGCTTTGCAAGTGCTAGACCACTGAGGTGCACCCCAGGTCCATTTTTGTTGTTGTTGTTGAGACAGGGTCTCATTAAATTACGCAGACTGCCTCTGGTCTCAAACTTGCGATCCTTCTGCCTCCACCTCCTGAGCCACTGGGATTACAGGTGCATGCCACCATGCCCAGCTCAGGCTACAGAATTTTCATTCCATTTGCATGCATACATTTCTATTCATAGGGCTTTAAAATTTTTACAACCTATTGAAATATGATTAAGTATTCCCATCTGGCTACATCTTTTTCAAGTGTGAAGCACTTTGAGTACTTTTAACAGACAATAAAAATACCTTTGACAGTTCCTTTTTCTAATCACAACCGCAACACATCCTCCAGAGAAAGAATGAGAAGGAAAGTGTGCTAGATCAAATTATTTGAACATTTGTTCTTCTCACCACATGCTTCGTCCCACAGCCCAAACAACTGCTACTGAGGGCTTGCATATAGTCCTTGCATGTGGTTTCCTGTTCATATTTTCTACTGTTGGACAATTAGCTCTCTCTCCTCCCTCTACAGTGCTCGACAGGTAGATAGGGTCATGGATAGGCAGGTGGCTGGTTGGCTGAAAGGACATATGACAGGTGGACACACAGAGGCAAAGAGAGAGATTGATGAGGACTGACTGATTGATGGAGGTACAAGTGGGGCAGACAGAGTTCCAGGCTCTGAAAGAGGGAGAAGTGCATAAGGCTAAGCTGTGAGACTTCGATGTCTTGTACCTTGAACCCTGCTCCTTCCCAATGTACAAATCCCAAGGCAGCCCTCAGCAGGATGCCCTATAAAGCCCAGACTTCTCTTTACCAACACAATGAGCACAGAAAAGACTTCCACCCCAGTGCACATGTCCACACATGCACTGACCAAACTCAGATGCTTTGTAAAGGTGCACGTGTAATGCTGCTTTTAGCTTCATTTAGCTAACTGCAGGTAGCAGTGTGACAATAGGCAAGATATTTTAGGGCAAGATATTTCTTAGGTCAGGTATCAGCTGACCAGCACGCACAAAGTATCATCCCCTAGGTTACAGGCCTCATGTGAGATCTGCCAGTCCTACACATTTGTCTCACCCCTCATTGTCCTCATGCTTCTCGATCTGACCGCAACACGTAACAACTTTCTATAATAAGGAGTTGTAAGAGGAGTGCAGTTACACCATCTAGCATACATTTGACAATCACTGCTAAACAGAGGCATAAATTCAGAAATACTTGGGGATCTCTGCCTTATGGAACTCAGATGACAAAGCCCTCGCACAACACGTGTTGCTTCAGGAAAATGAGATGAGGCTGGGTGGTGAGGTGTTACTCAGTCCCCTCAGCCCGTCTTTAAGTAGGAGCCACTAGCCTCTCTAACAAACAGAATGGATGACAACCCTCCATTTCCTATTAAAGGGCGCAAACACTCCCAATATACACTCACACACTCACAGTCACCCACGTTGACAGCAGACACCTACTAATCTTGATGTTTCTCGTTATTACATCCAGATTGTGAAGATCCTTGTGAAATGTGTCTGCCACCAGGAAAAAATGACTTGCCCTGGTTGTCATGGGAACCAAAATGTCATCAGAATGTTCTCCTTGACATTAGCTTTCTATGGAAACCAAGAAATACCAATGCACCCTCGCAGGCAGTGTCAATCCCCATCTTGGTCAGTTCCATCTGCCCCGTGCAATGAAGGAAGGAATGCCTGTGTGCCTGTGTGCATGGAGTAGCAGAGACATTCCTGCAAATTCTCCATGAACATGCATTGCTGGCAGAGAGTTTGCACAAAATGGGTTCTGGGGGAAGGAAATTCAAGGGACAATAAATTCTGCTGTCCTTTGAGAGACAGGTTCAGGATCCAGGTCCTGAGAAGGGTCCCCTTTCACCTACCAGAAGATAGGAGGCCAGGTACATTTGTTCAGGTGGGATCAAGGACTCTCTGTCAATTTAAAATGAACTTTGAGGATAAAACATTCGAGGAAAAGTACCTGTATGCTAGAAGAAGAAGGCAAAGCCAAAACTCAGGAAGTCGCAGGACCAAAGGGCCTGGGTCTATAAAGGGTCCCATGTGTCATTGATAGGGTAGTTAGCACACAGTCGTTGCTGTAAAGAAAGATGATTCCACAATGAACCTATGATCTAGGGAGATGGTGAGGTGGGGACCAACCTCTGCCACTTGGGATCTGCTAGGCAAATGCTCCTGAATCCAACCACAGAGCCCTGCACAATTAGCTCTGATGTGAGTCTCTTATCACCAGGGACCCAGCACACACTTCCCATCTCATGGTCATAGAGAGGAGAGAGAGAGGAGACAGAGAGTGCTCCCCTCTGATGCTGCCGCTCCCCTGTACGTGGTGAGAGGTAATTCTGCCATGGTCAGTCCCACGCACAGGTGTGATGCAAAGATGGCCCCAGTGAGGGAAGGTGAACCTCTGATTTCCAGGGTTTCCCTATGCCTGTGGTGTAAGTATTATCATCATGGTTGCCTTCAAGCCCCCGAAAATAGGTCCCTGAATGCTGGGTGGTAGGTGGTGGCCACAATCAGCTCTTGAGAAATGAGGTTGCAGATAGCCCCAGTGGGGCAGATAAGAAAGAATAAGGCAAGCATGGGAACTGGGGACCACAGGGCAAGACAAATCTTTTAATTGCACGTGTCACCTGCAAGACAACAGTCACACTGGGCCCAATTTGTACCTGTGCACCCACTGAATGAATGTATGGTTCCACCAAGTTCCTCTTGTGGAGCAAAGATAGACAGGTCCCAAGACCCATCATCTGGCCTGTGTACATTCTGAAGGAGGGCAAAGGCTAGTGTATGCGTGTTTGTGTTGAGGGGTTGGGGGTGGGGATTCATGCTAGGTCTTTTCAAATAAGACAGACTTTCTGAAAGACAGATGTTGTGTGGACTCTGAACTCTGCCACTCATCAGCTGTGTGGCTTCCACATTGTGCCCTAGTATCTCTGTTCTCAGGTCTCCACTTTTGTTAAATGAAACTCTTGAAGGGTTGACAAAAGACGGAAGAAAACAGGTTCTCAGCTGTTGGGGATTTTTAAAATTATATCTCACAACCAGGGTCCTAGTTGACCCCAGGGCTCATCTCACTCACTCAAACCAGCCCCTCCCATCGAGTGAGCAAAGATGGTGCCTGGCCAGTCTGACCTGTCCTAACCACCCTAATTTTGATTGGCTCCCCTCAGCATTTTCAGGTAATAACTGTCCCCACCTGGCAGGTATGTCAGTTTACCCGCTGTACCTGTCAGGTGTGTGCTCTGATTGGCTAAATCCCAACATGTGACCCCTCCAGCACCCTATAAAAGTAGGGCTCCTGGACCCCCTTCACCCTCACCTCTCTGACCGTCCCTCAACCGTCACCTGAACCCCATCACCTGGACCAACGCTCATTACTCCAGCAAGATCTCCAAGCAAGCCGGCGGGATCAAGACCAGGGGCCCCGAAGAGCCAAAGGATTCTAGCAAGCCATGAAGAACCTCCCAATTCCTCCCATCATGGGGAAGGAGGGAGGTGGAGAAGGCAAGCCTCGAGAGGCAAGACCAACTGACCTCCATGGAACCCTGGC
The DNA here is from genome assembly GCA_007922755.1 of Pedetes capensis. Lineage (NCBI taxonomy): Eukaryota > Metazoa > Chordata > Mammalia > Rodentia > Pedetidae > Pedetes > Pedetes capensis. The sequence continues at coordinate 35,619 of VMDO01015435.1, read as the reverse complement.
AGCAGTGGCTGTGCCTTTAAGGCTGAGCCATACCAGCACTCAGCCTGCAGCATTCCTTGCTGCAGGCTTAGAGCCAGCACTTAAAGGGCACTAGAACTTTTCTCTATAGGGGCTGCTTGCTCCTTGCTCTCCATCAGGGGAGCACCCAATAAACCTTACCTACCCCTTTTTACCATCTGAAGGTCTCCCGAAGTCCTTCATTTACGCCACTGGCCAACTTGTTATGTTGTAGGTTTGGCTCTAAGTCTATCTGGGCTAGAGCTAAAACCCCAACACTCAGCAGTCCATAAACCATCATTTCCCAAACTCTGCAGATTGGTCCCTGAGAAACTAGTGGGAGTGGTGAGTTTTTCTCTTCCCAACTTGGGGTCTGTGAATCCACGTCTCCACACCTCACTGGAAATAGCATATTGCCGGTGGCCAAGCAGCTGGGAAAATCCGACTCTTCCCTACTCAGGCCGACCTTAAGGGGAATGGCAAAACAGTACGACAATGTCCCATGTTTCAATATTTGGTTTGGCTCCAAAACCAGAGTTGTTTTCTTAGGCTAAGCATAAATGGGCTTAATATAGTGTTAAACAGGAACATTACTGCCTAAACTTTGGAAACATTCTTGACAATTTTGTTACATGCATCTAATAACTGTCACGGTATTATAATAAGAAATCATTTATTGAAGTGGAATTCACATAGCATAAAGTTAACCACATTAAAGCATGCTATTCAGTGGTGTTAAATAAATTCACAATATTGTGAATTAGTCACTTGTATCCATTTACACAACTTTTTCCTTGAGCCCGAAGGAACCCCTGGACCCCTCAAGAAGTCGCTCCTCATTCCCACTTCCCCTCAGTCCCTGTGACCACTGACATGCTCTCTAATCAGATTAGATAAGACAAATCAAGTTTCTAAGTACTATCCTTTTGGGTGTCCCTGTTCTGTGCATTTCATGTAAATGGAAACTTACCACATGTGACATTTTGTGTCTGGCCTATTTCATTTAAAATGATTGCAAAGTTCACCTGGGTTGTAGCATGTATCAGCACTTCATTCCTTTTTACCACTGCATAACATTCCATGGTGTGGACAGACCACACTTTGTTTATCTTTTCATCGATTTGTGATAATATAAGGGCTTCTGTTTGGCAGTCATGACTAGCTCTGCTGTGAACACTAAGATACATGTATTTGATTGAATGCCTCTTTTGTGGGTTGCTTTTGCATATACCTAGGAGTAGAATGACTGTATTATATGTTGATTTAATGTCTAATATTTTGAAGGACCACAAAAGAGTTTTTGGGACAGTAGCCACAGCATCTTGAATTCCTACTACCAATGTATAAGCCTTTTGATTTTTTCATATGCTCAACAACAATCGATAACTTCCTTTATACATCTACTTGGGGAGTTAACTGGTATCACTGTGTTTTTTTGCATTTCCTTAATAACTACTAAATTTGCAGATGCTTGGATCATCTTTCCCTTCCTCGTTTATCTATTAAACTCCTACTCATACCTCAGGATCCAGCACCAATATCTCATCTACTGGGAAATTCTCTAAAATCCAGATCCTCATCTCGTGGTTTTTGAGATACTGAATGAAGAGGCACAGCATGTGAATATTTTGACTGTTAAATGTCTTTGGAAAACAGTTACACCACAGGCTCCTAAAAGAATACAAAAGTGTCTGGTCATGAGCACACCAAATTAGAAGAGTAAATGAGCAATGATTTTGATGGAAGAGTGTTGGCAGTGTGCTCTTCCAAGACTTGGCACTGAGGCAAGTCACAAAATCTTGGTGTGTTGGTAGCAAATTATCTTTAGATTATCTCCTGGGGCCCATGGTGGAATTTTTCTGTGCTTTTTGATTGCATATACTCTTTTCAGTAGTAAAATGCTGTGGTGATGGAGGAGAACCACAGCCAATGTTTACTATGCACAAAGAGAAAGGATAGATAATCTTCACTAGAGGTCACTGAAGGAAACCATCTCCAATCATGTGACCCTATGATGAGCATTCTGTAGTACAGGAAAGGGTGTTGGAGTCCTGGACCATTGTCCTTCACACAGCACACTGGTGTGTTTACATGAAGCAGTGAAATACGGAGGGTCAAAAGGAAGAGAATTGGAAGTAAACAATAAGCAGGAGGCTGACCTTCAACCTATCACTTGTACTCAGCAATGGGAAAGTGTGACCAGGGTGAACCAAATCTTGAAATTTTGGCTTGTTAAAAGGAGATGAAGAAAGTGAAATGTATGAGTAAAATTGGAGAAGAAAAATGGCAGAAATATTAACAAGCCTAGGCATGTATAAGGCTAAAAATACATATAGAAAAGGTAGGAGAAATTTATATATCTATGCCAGTCTATCTGTGTTAGTCAGCTTATGCATCCCTGTGGCAAAATACCTCGCAGGTACAACTTAGGGGAGGAAAGATTTATTTATGGATCAAGGCTTAGAGGATTTCAGTCCATTGTGGTAGAGAGGCATGGTGGCAGGGTCTGTGGAGGAGGACTTCACATCATGGCATCAGGAAGCAGAGAGTGCTTGCTGGAACTGCAGGTCTGGGTAAAACCTTCAAGGGTCTGCCCCCAGTGACCCACATCCAACATCTAGATCCCACTTCCCGAAGTCCCACAGGTTCCACCTGAGGACCAAACATTCAAACACATGATCTTTGAGGAGCATTTGAGATTTAAGCCATAACAACATGTCCAGCTGTCTAGAGAGAGGAAAGGAGAAAAGGAAATAAAACCCTGTGTTTTATGTGGTGTATTCTTTCTGAGGAGTGGAATTACAGGTGGTTCTCATTTCCTTCATGGATTTGATTTCTGTAACGCTTATAATATGGAAAAGTATCACGTGTGTAATGAGAATAAAGATGGTAACATAAAATTGAAGTTACCTTAGAGCAGAGGTCTCCACCCCCCGGGCCATGCAGACCAGTACTGTGCCATGGCCTGTTAGGGAGCTGCTGCACAGCAGGTGAGTGGCCGTCCAGGGAGTGAAACTTCATTTGTATTTACAGTCTCTCCAAAACACTTGAATCATCTTGAAACCATCCCCCTCTCCAGCCTGTGGAAAAATAGTGTTCCACAAAACCAGTTCCTGGTGCCAAAAGGTTGGGGACTACTACATGAGAGTGCCCCATGTTGTATCCTCAATGGAAAGGAGAAAGCTCTTCCTGAGTCTACCCTCAGGAAGGCTAACCTTGAAAATTCATTAAATGCATCAGTGCCACCCTCAGAAGTCAGAAACTTGGTGTAATGACACATGGAAGCCAGTCATCCAATACCTGTGTTTTTACGTGTGTGAATGAGAACTGAAAGTGCCAATTTGATTTACCCTCAAAATGTTAATATGGAGGATCTGTTCTTTGGTGCTAGAAAAGCCATACGACTATGTAGTTCAATCTTGCTGATTCACGGAGCAGTTACACCATTCATATCCTTTGTTCTTTATTCTGTTCTTGTTTTTCAAGTATTTAATCATCTCCCAACATGCATGGACTGCATTTTCAAGTATAAGACAATGGTATCAGACAGCCACCAGATGGAGATGTTGAGCTGCCATTGTTAATGTCAGCCCCACCGTCCAAGACTGCGGGTCTGGGAGGGTTCCAACCTTAGTTGGTATGAGAATGATCTGGAGAGGTGTTTTTAAATGCAGTAACCAAGTCCCCACTCACAGAGTTAATTGGGTAGACCTCTGGGAGAACCAAGAGAATCTGAATTTGAACACCCCCCCCCACCACCTTTCCCCGTAATGTTGATAATAGGCCTAGTCAACAGAATTACACTTCGAGGAACTCTGATGGTAAAGGTAATTATAGCCATGTGCATACAAGAAAATATCGAGCATGTATAAATCTAGAGGAGTCTTGATTCAAGCCAGATTCCAAGCAATTCCATCATGTAAGGGCCAGGATTTAGCTCAGCTGCTGGAGTGCTGCTCTGCATTCTCTGAGGCCCTGGGTTCAACCTCCAGCAATGCAGAAATGGGAGAAGTGCATGGCAATCCATTCCTAAAGCAATCCTCAGACAATCAGCCATTGAAAAACCTGTGAGGGTCACTATGAGTTGGACCTGACTCAACGGCACCTAATAACAACAACAGCATAGCCATGTGCGTATATGAAAATATCAAGAGTATATAAATCTAGAAGAGTCTTGAGTCAAGCCAGGTTCTCAGAAATTCCACCATGTAAGGACGCCTTGCTGGAGGTAGAGCTAGCAAAGGTACTGAGAAGTGGCCAGCATGAAGAACCAGAGTAACAGGAGACATGGAGTTATGGAAGCCAAAGCAGGGTAGGAGGGGAAAGACAAGAAAAAAGCAGAGCAGCCAACAGTGTTGACTGACGCTGAGAATCAGGTGAGATGAGGTCCACAGAATGCCACTTTGAGCAGGGCAATGTGGCCCATGTGTGAAAACCTAGGAACTTGGGAGGCTGAGGCAGGAGGATCGAGAGTTTGAGGCCACAGGCAGCCTTCACAACTTAGTGTTTCAAAACAAAACTCTTTCAAAACAAAAATGAAAAGGAGTGGAGGCTGCAGCTCAGTAGTAGAGCACTTCCGTAGCACATACAAGACACTAGGTTCAGTCTCCCTTATTTTGAAAAGAAAGAAAAACATATAAAAAAAAGGTGGAATATAAAAAGGAAAAGAAAGAGAATAAAAGTCCATGTGATATAGTCCCATAGAGGTTCTATGGTGATTTCAGTGTGTGAGCCCTGTTCTAAGAGGTGTGGGGGCTCAAAGTTGGGTTAAGGAACATATGGAGGTCAAGAAATTGATGCCAATAATCGAATCTTTATAGATTGAACTTTGACACTAAGGGGAGGAGGGTGGTGGGAACCCACTGGTTATGAATAAGGCCTAGGGGGTTTTAAGGTGATGGAGACTTGAGGATGTTCAAGTGTGAATGAGAGGGACAGAAAGGGAGCAAAGACACAGGAGGGAGAGAGAGAATGGATAAAGTCATAGATAGTGTGAGATTCTTGGAAGCTAGAAGACCATGGAACCTAGAACATCTTTCTTTCCTCAATAGGGGAACATGTTAAGAGCTCAGAGGGAGAGCTGCCCTCCAATATACTGATGCAAAAAAAGGATGTGGGGCAAGGGTCCACCGACATGGGAGAAGGCACTCCAAGTCATCAAAGAACACGTTTTGTTTAGGGAAAGTGAAGAGAGGGGATGGGAAAGAAGCCACCCACGAAGGAAAACTGGAGGATAGAGGGAGGTGGCTATTGCTACCCAGAGCTGGGTGGAACTGAGGTGGTTACAGGGAGGGTAGGTTCCTAGATCAAAGCTGAGGCAGAAAAGCTTCTTGAAAGGAAAAGGGGAGGAAGGGGTAAGTTTGGGAGGTTGGAATCTCAGGGATGCTTGACCATTGGGAGCTAGTTTGCCTTCTGATATTTGGTCATCTAGTGGTCTCTGTTATCTCAGGACTTTGTAGCTGTCAGGGGAGGGGTCACTTATTCGCTCAGATACCACGGTATGGTGCAAAGCCTCCATAATTCAAACACCACACCATGGTCCTGGAATGTAACTAGACAGACCGACCAACGGAAAGTGATAGAAAGGTCAGAAGTAGACTAAACAATACATGGAAAGCTAGGGCATTGTAAGGACAGTGGCATTTTGAATCAGTGGGAGTGAAAGGTGATGTTTTTCAGCACATGAGCTGATAGTGGGAAAGGGTATGATATTCAACTACTGAGGATTGGAAAATTGAGTATCCACATGGGAAAGGAAAAAAGCCAGTTGGATCTCTCTCTACATGACCTCAGGCACAAAATTCAATTGTAGATGAACACACAATTGTAGAATGCAAAATAAATGTAGTTTGACAGGAGGGAGGCAAATTCTTACTGATCTCCTGAAGTAAATCTTCCAGAAAAACATATAGTAACAGATTCGCTAGACTAAGAGAGAGGTCATCAAACCTGTATCCTTGTTACAAGACTGATCAAGTAAGCACAAGACGTTGGGTGAGTCCTTTCTCTTTGTTGGCCTCTGGGTAACAGAAGGGTATTCAATATAGAAACACTGGGTGGGGGCATGGGTTTTGGTGTAAGATGGACCTAGATTTCACCCTGGCAACACTTACATGCTGTTGGCATGGTCTTTAGGAAGCAATTTCTCTTCCGTGTGCCCTATCATTTTTATATTTTATTATTATCAAAGATGATTCTTACTATTTGTACAAAGGGTGAATGGTTGGAGTGGGGATTACACTGCCATATATTACTGTGTTCTATGAACCTACATCAGGGTTGGGATTTAGCTCAGTTGGTAGAGCACACCACTACAGGCTCTGAGGTCCCGAGTTCAATTCCCAGCACTGCAAAAATGGGAGAGGGGCCTGGCAATCCACTCCCAAGGCAATCCCGAAGCACTCAGCCATTGAAAACCCTATGAGGGTCGATAAGAGTCGGATACCGACTCGACGGCACCTAACAACAACAACAACAACAACAACAACAGTGAAGCTACAATTTTATATCCTTGACCAGAGTGGTTTATATGTACATAATGGAAGTCCATAGTAAGCTCATGAGCAGACATAGGAATTACCATTATTTAGTGTGATCCAGGTATGGCACTTCTAATCAGATGGTTTATTTGAGACTGAGGGCTGGGTTAACTGGTAAAGGTTCATTCAAAAGTGAAGCAAGGCCCAGCATTCAATCCTCAGCCAGCACCAAAAAAAAAAAAAAAAAAAAAAAAAAAAAAAAAAAAAAAATGGAGTTAGATCATCCTCTACCTTGATATTTAATAAGAATTCTTCACCTACAAATGAGTATATAGAATTAAAGTTCACATTAAATCACCAATAGAAATAAAAATGGTGAGAGAAAATTATACTTGGTTCTTGTCCCCTTGTTAAGAAGAATTTACCAAGGAACAGCAGCAAAGTACAATTCAGGAATCAGTGTGTAAAGAAGAAAAATAAGTGCGTTTATTAATGGAACTGGGAATAACAATGCTCTCAGGAGGCCCACAGAGTAGGCTGCTGGAAAGGGAGAGTCAGTAGTCTGGTGGTTGAAGGTTGATCTTTTTTACAGATGGTTCCTCATTTGTTGGGGAGTCCAGATAATTAGGGTATGGCAGGGTAGAACCCCTGTGTCTGTCAGTTTGTTGTGCTGTGGGGGCTTGCAAGTCACTGTGATGCTGAAAGCTATGGCATCGGTATTTCAGCAGGACAACCCATGGTGGACAGGTTTCAGCTGAGCTTCAGGATCAAGACAGAGAAAGAAGAAGGACTCAGCACCCCACTCCCAAAACAATTTTGGTTGTTGTTGTCAACAGGTGCCCTCAAGTCAGGTCTGACTCATAGCAACACTATGTACAACAGAACAAAACAGTCCTTGAATTTGTGCCATGCCTGACACTATGTCAGGGCTTCTCTGCTATTGATAGGGTTTTCAGTGGCAGATTGTTTTTGGGATTGTTTTGAGAGTGGGCTATCAGGTCCTTCTCCCATTTTTGTGGTGCTGGGGATCAAACCCAGGACCTCAGGTCACAGAGCAAGCACTCTACCAATTGAGCTAAATCACAGGACATCCTGAAACAATTTTTTGCACAAGCAGCTCCTTTTTCTTTTTTATTTGAGACAAGTTCTCACTATGTTGCACCGTCAGCTTCTGGCCTTTAACTTGTTATCCTCCTGCTTCACCATCTCAAGTCCTGGGATTACAGACATGCATCAAGGTGCCTGAGTCAAAATGTTCTTCTCTGTCATATTGCTAATTATTAAGTATTATGCATACATGCTCATCTATTCTGATCGGTACACTTGAGGGAGAATTGTGACGAGTTCAAGGAAAAATCCTTGTCAAGATAACCAATGCGGTATTTAGACATCTTCCACAGTGACGATGCTTATTTCCTTCCCATCCCAACTACTCTGGTCATTAATAGAGATGTTGCTTCTTAATTTTATGGCATCAGTATATTTTAGTATTTGGGACTATATGAAGAAGGTATTATGGTTTGTATCTAAATGCCCTCTAAGTGTCATGTTGAGGCATGACGGAAAGAAGGGGAAATTTGGGGGACATAGAAAAGGAAAGAGATTTCACCCCAGGATCTGGTTTGCATCTCACCAGCTGAGAACTAAGAACTTTGACACAACTACCAAGAACACTGCTGTGTGGAATGCCTTCATAGATACATTATTTTTGAGAGATATTTTAAAGAATAAAAATCTGAAAATATCAATAAGCTATGCATTGGGTCAAAATACCAATAAGCTATGCTTTGGGTCAAAACACATGAAACTTCTGAGTTTAACCTAATCTCATTAATGGAATTAGTGACACCCCCCTAAGCTCATCTTGTAAAGCCAAGTGGATATATATATATATATATATATATATATATATATATATATATATTTGTTGTTGTGAGGTGTCATCGAGTTGTGTCCAACTCATAGCGACCCTCATAGGGTTTTCAATGGCAGATTGTTTCAGGATTGCCTGGGAGTGGGTTGCCAGGTCCTTCTCATATATATATATATATATATATATATGTGTGTGTGTGTGTGTGTGTGTGTGTGTGTGTGTGTGTGTGTGTGTGTGTTCTTTCCTGCAATGAAACCAAGGGCTTGGATTAACCTGAGGACAGGTGCTAACTAGAGGAACTCCTCAGGCTAGGCAGCAACCATGGGCTGCAAATCTCATCAATGCTGAAAATGTGTTTGAATATTGGGTTCCCAGCAGGTGGTACTATCTTGGGAGCTTATGGAACTTCAGGAGGTGGGACTCAGCATTGTGGAAGTCATCACTGCTGGCAGGCCTTTGAAGGTTTTTCTTACCTGGAGCCACAGCTCTGGTCTCTCTGCTTCCTGATCACAAAAATGTAAAGTTATCTGTCATTGGCCCCATCATGCCTGCCCTGCTTCCACATCTTCTGCCTCTATGGATCAAAATCCTCTAACTATAAGGCCTCAATAAATATCTCTTCTTCCATAAGTTTGCCTTGGGATGTTTCTGCCACAATGATAAAAATTTGACTCATACATAAAACTAGTACCGGAGAATTTGGTCACTTCTGTGTAGAAACCACACCAAATGGTTCTTAGACTGTTCAAACTTGTTTAGGGGGAGGTGTGTGGAAGAGTTTGGAGATGAGGGTGAGAGAAACCATTGAATGCTTATGCCAGGCTTTAGGGGTGGTTCTGATGCAAGGAGAGAAGGCAAAATCAGAGGAAAATGAGGAATCTGTTGGATACTGGAATATAGGCAATTCATGGTATATTCTGGCAAAGAGTTTGTGTGCATCCTGCTCATGTCTTCTAAGACATGAGTGAGGTTGAATTTAAAAGTAATGGATAAATTAATTTGGTGGAGGAAATATTTTAAAGAGAATGTTCAGGCTGTGTGTTGGTTCTTGCTTGCTGTGTTTAGTCAAATTTGTGATGAAATATGTCAAAACAAAAGGATCTAAAAAACGTGCAGTTTAAAAAGAAAAAGAGCCAAGGGTTAGGTGGGCTTGAATTTGTCACAGATAGGGCTGGTTCAGAAATGAGGTGGTAATTGTTAAAGAGATAAGTACTGATAAACAAAAGGTGAGTACCTTGTACTAGCATAAAGATATCCTTGGGGTAAAAATGGAGTTAGCCAGTCTTTCCCCGCTCTAAGTTACCTGGGAGGAAGTGGCAGATCCATTTGAAACAAAATTTGCTGAAAACTGAATACCTCTGGAATGTTCTTCTGAACGGGGCTGCCCAGGGAAGTGGTTTCTCAGCCAGGAAACACAGAAGCTGCTACTGTAGCCATACTCCAAAATGGCCCAGTTACTTATTGAGCTAGCAATCACTCTTGTCATCATCCTTGTGGTGTTAGTTTTACAAGCATGCAGAATACAAGAGTTAAGTGGTTATGGAGGATGCCACCAAGGTTTCAGAAGCTAGCATGTGAGGCCAGGCAATGTGTGCCAGGGTCAGGTGCCCTGTGAAGAGCCACTGAGGGGATGAGCTGTGAAGCTTTTAGGTTGGAGCTCAAGTAGCAGTGGAGACCCCAGGGTGTTGAAGAAACCAGCAACATGAAATCCCTGCCAAGGTGATTCAATATCATCTCACTGCACCATGCAGTTGGCTAGGTTCTGCAGAAGCAACTGAGTCCCACGTGGATACAGTGCAGCTGCAGTCCTACAAGGAGTGCAGCACTGCACTTTGTCCCAGGGCAGTTTCATGCGCGACTGCCACACGGCCAGACAGGCTGCAGATTCACCAGGGGTGGTCAGATATCATCCCACCCACTACGGGGAGGGAGTGGTGATATCACAATGGGATTTGGAACACGCAAGTGGATAGAGAGCCAGGTATTAAAGACCTAACTACCACAGCCATATACCCCCACCATAGGCTTTGGGGCAGTGAACTTTGAGTTGGGGAACTAGTGCCTGAAATCCGTGGGTCAGGTAAAATTCCTGGAAGGCCACCACAGCTTCTACTGCCTCTCTGACAATACAACAGGGATGGAATATTTCCTGGGGTAATCTCTGAAAGCACCCAGTGCCCTGCTTCAGCCCAAGAGACCACGTGACTACCCACCATATTCCATCAAAAGAGGGAAGATGTGCAGAAGCCCGGCCCCCTAAACCAGTCTGCTCCTAACAAAAAAATCTGGCAGGGAAGATCCACTTTCCTGCAGCAAAGTCAGTGGCCTGAAAGAAGAGAGACAGGCCCTTGTCAGAAGATTTAAGACTGCTGTGGATAGTGCAAAAAACACTGGCAGCCTGAGCTCTGCAGTGTACACTTCTTCCTTATTGTCTTCATAGTTCAGATACCTATTGTGATGGTATACAGGTGTTTTTTCTTTTGTGTGTGTGTGTGTGTGTGTGTGTGTGTGTGTGTGTATGTTTGCTTTTTTCTTTCTCTTTTTCCTATTATATATATATGTGTGTGTGTGTGTGTGTGTGTGTGTGTGTGTGTGCGTGCTTTTGTTTTAGTTAATTATTTTATTTTTAAATTTTAACTTTAATTTTTATTTTGAGTTTAATTTCTATTAGTCTCTGTTCTCTCTCTCCTCTTTCTCTCTCTTTTTTGTTCATATCCTCCCACTCCTCATCCCCTAGTAGAGAAACAAAATCTACTGCCTCCCTATCCCCCAGCTCCACTGAAATAGTGAACTGGAGAATGGGAAACTGAGGAATATAGAGTCCAGGATGCAGATAAGAGTGCCACGAGCTGATGGTCCACTGAACCTAGGAAGATCTGATTAAAAACTAAGCTAATTTAGAGTCGAGTAGGGCTGATGAACTAGAGTAAGAGCCCCACAGACTAGGCAACCGAGGAATCACATTGTACCCAGTAGACAAATCAGTCTCTGGGATTTCAGGGATCAGAGGGAACCTGAACAGGACAGAACTGAATTTAGAGTCTGCAACAGATCCTTGTCTAGGGTTCTGAAGCTGTAAAATATAGGCTGAGGAGTGAAAATAAGATGCCAGTGATGCATCAGCACACAAACTCAAAGGAATAACAGAGGGAGAAGTTCTGCACACTTGGGAGAGATGAAACCTAATTCCTAAACCATATTATGGGGAAGCAAAGTCATAAGCCTACAGGAAATGCAACGGTACAGGGTTGATGTGAAGTATTGACAGACTAAAGCTCCCAAATAAATTCCTCCGATGAATCTCAACTCCTATAGATCTCTGAATTGGAATTCAGAGTTTTGGTTATTAATATGCTAAGAGAAATCAAAATGAATACCACCAGTACCCTTGAAATCCTTGCAAAGAAGGTATCTGATCTGGAGTCCCTTCTCTCCTCCCAGCTAGAAATGATTAGGAAAAATCAAGTGACCACCCCTGACATGCAAACCAAGCTAAATGAATTAATCTCTGCAAACAATCCTTTTCATCGAGACGGGATCAAGCTGATTTATGAATTTCAGACTCCAAGGATGCAATCCAAGAAATTAAATATGTACAGTCAGAAATGGAAACGATGATGAAGGAATTTTAAAAAGGTTTCCAAATAGCCTCAGACAGAATGAAAAAACAAAACTTCAATATTATTGGTGTCCCTGAAGGAGAGGAAAGGTCCACCAGAAGACTATAAAATCTAGTCCTCAAGGAAAACTTTCCAGAGATAATCCAGGGTCTGGATACATAAACAACTGAAACATTCAGGACTCCAGCCAGAGTAGATCAAAATCGGTCATCCCCAAGACATATCATAGCTTGAATGCTTTCATTAGAAAGCAGAGAAGCTATCCTGAAAGCAGTAAGGAAGAAATCCCAAATAACTTTTAGAGAGAAACCCATTAAAATTAGTGCAGAATTCTCCATACCAGCATTGAAAGCTAGAAAGGCTTGGACACAGGTAATTCACGTCCTAAAAAAGAACAACTTCCAACCAAGAATACGATATACAGCAAAATTAGGTTTGAAAATAGATGAGGAGTATAAGACGCTCCATGATATTGACACATTCAAATGATTTGCAACCACCAACCCAGCTCTACAGAGGATTGTAAATCAATTACCACATCCAGGAGAGATAAGACAACGCTATATAGATAACCAAAGACTTTATTAGCTGAGATGAGTGCAATCCAAGAAAGGAACAAAGTAACCATGATTCATAAAACATTAATATGTAATGATTGGATGCATAAAAATAGACACTACTCAATAATCACTATTAATGTAAATGGTCTTAACTCACCAATTAGGAGATAGAGACTGGCTAATTGAATATAAAACCATAAGCCATCAATATGTAGTATTCAAGAAACCCATATAACTTACAAAGCCTGCAAATGACTGAGAATTAAGGGATGGAAAACAGTGTACCAAGCAGGAGGGAAACAAAAAAAGCAGGTGTTGCAATTCTAATATCTAAATAGAAGTGACAAAGAAGGACACTATATATTATTAAAAGGAACACTCAATCAGGAACCAATAACACTTCTAAACATTTATGCCCCAAATATTGGGGCACCTAGCTTTATAAGAAAAACTTTATGGAACATAAAGAACTTTATTAGACCAGACAAAATCATTATGGGAGAATTCAATACCCCACTTTTGTCAAGAGACAGGTCATCAAAACAGAAAATCAACAGAGAAACAGCGAATCTAAACTCTACCCTAAACCAATTAGATCTCACAGATATATACAGAATATTTCATCCACATGATGAGGAATACACATTCTTCTCAGCTTGACATGGAACACTTTCCAAGATAGATCATATGCTAGTCCATAAGAATTCCCTCAACAAATACAAAAAAGTAGAAATTGTCCCCTGTTCCTTATCAGACCACAATGGAATAAAATTGGAATTCAAGAGCAAGAATAATTCCAGAAATTTTATAAACTCATGGAGACTAAATAATCCACTGCTGAATGACCAATGGGCTGTTGATGAAATAAAAAGAGAATTAAAAAAATTCCTGCAATCAAATAATGATGAAAACACATCCTACCAAAACATGCAATACAGCAAAGGCAGTTTAAGACAGAAGTTTATAGCATTAAGTGCCTTCATCAACAAGGTAGAGAAGAGCCAGATAAATGACTTAATGACACACCTTAGGACACTAGAAATTCAACAAAAAATCAATCCTAAAAGGAGCATCTGGAAAGAAATTACAAAGATAAAGGAAGAAATATCTCAATTATAGTCTAAGAAGCTAATTCAAAAAATTAATAAGACTAAGAGCTGGTTCTTTGAAAAGATTAATAAAATAGACACTCATGTACAGGTGTGGTGGCACACACCCATAATCCCAGTGGCTTGGGAGGTGGAGACAGGAGGATCGCAAGTTCGAAACAAGAGGCAGTCTGCATACCTTAGCAAGACCCTGTCTCAAAAACTAAAAAAATAAAAAACAAATAAAAAATAAAGGCTAGGGGTGTGTGCAGCTCACTGGTCCAGCACTTGCAAAACATACAAGCGTGAGGCCCTGGGTTCAACCCCCAGGACTGCAAAAATAAATAAATAAAATAAAATAAAATACACACACCTCTGGCCAGTCTCATTAAAAAGAAAAAGGAGAAAACTAATATAGTAAAGATTAGGAAGGAAAACGTGTCCATAACCACTGACTACAATGAAATACAGAAAATCATCAGGGAATACTAGGAGAAATTGTTTTCCCCAAAATACGAAAATACAGAAGAAATGGATAAGTTTATTGACACATATTACTTACCAAAACTAACCCTGGAAGACATAAGTGACCTAAACAAGCCCATTACATGTACTGAAATAGAAAAGGTAATAAAAAGTCTCCCAACAAAGAAGAGCCCAGGTTCTGATGGGTTCTCAGCAGAATTATATCAAACTTCCAAAGAAGATATAACACCTGTCTTCCTCAAATTATTCCAAAAAGTAGAAAGGGAGGGAATACTCCCAATTTCATTCTACAAATCTATCATCACCCTGATACCTAAACCAGGAAAAGATTCATCTAAGATAGAGAATTATAGATCCATTTCCTTTATGCATATAGATGCAAAATGAATCCAGCAACATATTAAAAAGATTATACACCATGACCAAATGGGATTTATTCCACAGATGCAAGGATGGCTCAACATAGGGAAATCAATTAATGTAATCCAACATATCAAGAAACTGGCAAACAAAAACCACATGATCATCTCAATTGATGCTGTAAAGGCCTTCGACAAAGTGCAACACCTTTTCATGATAAAAACCCTGGAGAAGATAGGCATAACAGCCAAATACCTTAACATCCTAAAAGTTATCTTTGACAGACCTACAGCCAACATTACACTAAATGGAGAAAAACTGAAACCATTTCCTCTAAGATCTGGAAGAAGACAAGGATGCCCACTCTCTCCTATTCTATTTAACATTGTGATTAAAGTCCTCACCAGGGCAATCAGACAAGAGAAAGAAAACAAAGTGATACAGATTGGCAAGGAAGAGGTCAAATTATCCTTACTTGCAGATGATATGATCTTATACCTGAAAGACCCCAAAACCTCATCCAGAAAACATTTAGATTTAATCAACAGCTTCAGCAAAGTGGCAGGATATAAAATCAACACACAAAAATCAATATCTTTACTTTACACCAACTGTAAACAGGAAGAGAAGAAAATTTCAGAAAAAATACCTTTCACGATAGCCCACCAGAAAATTAAATACCTTTGAATCGATCTAACCAAAGACCCTTCAGATCTCTACAAGGAAAAATCCAAAACATTAAAGAAAGAAATCACAGAGGATACTAAAAAATGGAAGGACCTTCCCTGCTCCTGGATCGGGAGAATCAATATAGTAAAAATGGCTATCCTACCAAAAGCAATCTATAGATTTAATGGAACCCCCATCAAAATGCCAATGACAGACTATACAGAAATAGAAAAAATGATCCAAAATTCATATGGAATCACAAAAGACCACATATAGCCAAAACACTCTTAAGCTACAAAACTATTGCAGGTGGAATCACAATACCCGACTTTGACCTATACTACAGGGCACTGGTGGCAAAAACAGCTTGGCACTGGCACAAAAATAGGCCTGAAGACATGTGGAACAGAAGAGAAGATCCAGAAATAACTCAGCACACCTACCACTACCTAATTTTCGGCAAAGGAGCAAAGCAGGTAAATTAGAAAAAGGATAGCCTCTTCAATAAATGGTCTTGGGAAACATGGACATCTGCTTGTACAAAAATGAAAACTGACCTGCATCTCTCAATATGTATGAGAATTAACTCAAAATGGATAAAAGACCTCAACATAAAACCAGAAACTTTAAAACTAATAGAAGATAGGATAGGTAATAAGTTCCAACCTATAGGCATAGGAAAGTATTTCCTTAATAGGACTCCAATTGCTGAAGAAATTGCAACAGAAATAGATAAATGAGATAACATGAAATTAAAAAGCTTCTTAACAGCAAAGGAAACAATTAATAGAGTCAAGGAAATTCTCCCTAATGGGACAAAAAATTCACAGCTTATACATCAGACAGATGTTCAATTACTAGAATTTATAAAGAAAGAACTTAAGAAGAAATACCCAAGAAAACAAATAACCCAATACACAAATGGGCAAAGGAATTAGACAGTCCTCAAATGAAGATGTCCATAAGGACTTGAAACACATGAAAAAAATGCTCAATGTCTATAGCTATTAGGGAAATGCAAATTACAACAACTCTTAGATTCCACCTTACACCAGTAAGAATGGCCAAGGTCAATAAAACAAATAACAACAAATGCTGGTGAGGTTGAGGAGAAAAGGGAGCACTCTTACACTGTTGGTGGAGCTGTAAATTCATCCAACCACTTTGGAAATCAATATGGAGTTATGGTTAAAAACTAAAATTAGATCTACCATATGACCCAGCTATAACACTATTAGAAATTTACCCAAAGGCAGATGTGTCATCATACCACATAGACACCTGCCTCTCCATGTCCAATGCAGCACTTTTCACAATAGCAAGGATATGGAAGCAACCAAAGTGCCCATCAACAGAAGAATGGATTAAGAAACTATAGTGCATATACACAATGGAATACTATTCAGCAATCAAAAGAAGAAGAAGAAGGAGAAGGAGAAGGAGAAGGAGAAGGAGAAGGAGAAGGAGAAGAAGAAGAAGAAGAAGAAGAAGAAGAAGAAGAGGAAGAAGAAATAATGCCATTTGCAGCAAAATAGGTGGAATTGGAGAAAATTATTTTAAGTGAATGAACACAAGCTCAGAAAGAGAAATACCACATGTTCTCACTCATATGTGGGATCTAAATCAAAATTACAAGAAGGAAATAATCCTACGCAGAGGTTGGAACATAATAATAATAATTAAAAAGCTAAAGCCGACTTAATGGAGAAGGGACAATTTGAGGACAACAAAAGAAGGAGAGAGGGTTCTAGCAAAAGGTGAAAAATCCTGGGAGAGGAGAGGGGTGAGAGGAGGAACAAGGAAAAGTGAGGAATTACGGAGGGGGTGACCTCAGGGTGAACAGCCCAACTTTAATAGTCCTGGAAATAGTTATTATAACACCAATAATAGCAAAGAATGGTAATAATACAGATGGGCTAGAAAATTCATGTAAAAGTACTGACAGTGTAAAAAGATAGTTCACTACAGAAAAAGTTTCAGTCTTAAACATAATTGGGACCCAAGGGTATATAGAAAAATATTACCACAAAAAGTCAAGCAAATGGAAGAGAGTTCTTTGGTGGGGGGATGGGATGGGGGAGGAAGTGCACAAGAGGGTAAGGGGGAACTTACCTGTGTAATGTACAACAAAGTGCATGTATGGAAATGCCACAATGAAATGCATTAAGTTGTATGTTACAAATTTCCAGTTTAAAAAAAAAGAAATCCCTGCCAAGGGAAGCTGCTGTCAAGAAAAGCAGCTGCCTTTGAGGGCTACTTGTGCTTCAAATGACAGGACTATAGGAGCAGAGCTGCCCAAGTGTGTTTGAGCCCACATATTGCCAGATGCCAGATTTGAAATGACAAGATTTGTGTATCAAGCAGATTATCTATTTTGCTATGGAGTGACCTTTCCTTTCTGTGCCCACATTCCTCCACTTTGAAATGGGAATTTTACTCTGTGTCATTGTATGTTGGAAGTATGTAACCTATTTCTTGTTTTGCAAGGGCCCACAGTTAAATTTACCTTGAGTCCTGGTGGAGACTGGGATGTGGACTTTGAACCTCGTTAACACTGTTAAGACTTTGAGAACTCTTGGCCATGCCCTTTGGGGGCCAGGAGAAGAGAATTAAGGTTTGGACCTAAATTGTCCCCCAAGGGCCATGTTGTTTTGTCCCCATCTGGTAGCTCTGTCTATTTATGTGAGATGTGAAAATGACCTGGGGCTCTGGGACCATCTAGAAGTCCATGAAGAAGTTAGTGTGGGTCTGAAATGAAGGACAGTGTGGCGATAGTGAAGAGCTTTTGTGAGCCCCAGTGCCGGAGCCACCCCAGAGTGCGTCCCTTCTCCTGCCTTCACGTACACAGTCACACAGGTTTTCCCTGAGCATCTGTCCCCTTTCTTACCTCCAGTAGCCAAGGGGGAGGAGAGGCCACAGTAATCCTTTAAACAGATCCAGGTCCTTTTTGACATTAGCGTGACTTTTGTAGAGCCACCTTAATATAGAAGAGCAGGAAGGCCTCACTGGAGTTGTCAGACTTATCCAAGAGGAGCTAGGCCTGGTAGAAGGGGCAGGATTTACAGGGATAGATGATGAGGAGGGGACCAGGAGTCCAGCTTGCCTGGAGAAAAGAGTAGGGGCCTCACAGGGGATGAGACAGGGTCCTTAGACAATGAGCTGGATATGGGAGGGTTTGAGGACATCCAAATTTGGGAACTATTGTGGAAGAATTTATTTTTTGCAATAAGATGCCGCATAGTTCCTTCATACCCCGATTTAGCAAAAATATTGGTAGGACAGTGTCTTGCCTGCCTTTCATGGTCCATGGAGACAGGCAGGACCAGGAGTGCTGACAGCAGTGAGGTAGTTGAACCTCAGTTCCCTGAATTTTAACTAAAGTTGGCAGCAGGTATCAAGGGGAAGAACTTTTGACAACTGAGCCCCTGGACTCTGAAAATCCTACCCTCACCTTACTTTCTCTCTGATCCAGGGTCTCATGGCCTCCCATCTGCCACTGAGTTTCTGCTTTCCTCCTGGAGTCACGTCCTTCACCAGAATCCTGTTTCACAGGGTCGTACTCCACACTTCCATTTGTTTAGTCTTCACATTGCCCAAGATACTCTCACGGCATTTTCCCTCCTCCATCAGTCCCTCAGCAATTTTCATCAGCTCACGTGTATCACAGCTCAATACTAGTCTGACATCTTCAGGCAGAGTTTAATCCTCACCTCTGCCATTGCTTTGTACACTTATCATTTCTGCAGAATTAAGTCTAACACCCGCACCCTTACCTATGCAGAACTGTGTTGACCTAATGCTCCCTCATTGTTAGGTAACTCTGTAGACTTATGGGGATCACTATCCTGTACTCAAATGTGCATTTTCCTACTGTCCACACCACCTGACCTTTTCAACTGTGTCCTGTAAAATCTCAGCTCAGGATTTCCCTGGGATGTGATTCTTTGCTTCTGGACATTGGCCATGTTACCTTCACTTATTACCTGATGCACAATTTGCCCTATCAATTTTAACCAGTTTTGAATACATTCAATGATTTACAATTGTTTCCCTATTCATCTCTCTGCTAATATCCTAGAGATAGGGATTAAGGAAGATGCAGGTGATGGTTCCTGGGCTACTTTGAGTCCTTTGACCTGAGAGCAGAACATTTAACACACGAGGAGAGGATCTGACCAAATGAGATTGCTGGTATTTTCATTTGGAATACCTGGGATATGTTGCCTTATAAGGAAAGAGACATTGAGGACAAAGTAACGAGATATCCAGGGAGGTTATATCATGTACTTTCTGTCTACTTAGAGTATGGCCAAAAATACAAATCTAGTGACACTTCCTTCTGGACTACATGGTTTCTGTCCTTCATTTTGTTTTCCTTCTATAAGGAACAGGTTTTCTGGTGGAGTCTCTCAGATCTTGTAAGTATAGGACCATATTATATGTAAATAGGATTAATTTGATTTCTTTCTTTCCTATTTGGATAACTTTTATATCTCTCTCATGCCTTATTGCTGTGGCTAATAACTATATTGAACAGCAGTGGAGACAATGGACGCCTTTTACTTGTTTTTCTCCATTTAGTATGGTGTTGGCCATTGGGTTTTCAAATATTCCCTGTATTATGTTTAGGTATGTTCCTTCAATTCCTAGTTTCTTCAAGCTTTGGCCATGAAAGGTTGTTGTACTTTGTCAAAGACATTTTCTGCATCTATTAATAGGATCATATAATTTCTATTTCTGAGTCTATCTATGTGCTGCATTACATCAGTATTGGGCTAGGGTTTAGCTCAGTTGTTAGAGTGCTTGCTCTCTGCACTCTGAGGCCTTGGGTTCAATCTCCAGTAGCACAAATATGAGAAAAGGACCTGGAAGATACTCCTGAAATAATCATGAAGCAGTCAGCCATTGAAAATCCTATGAATAGCAGAGAAGCACTAACAATACTGTTACACCTGTTGTAAGTAGGGTTGCTATGAGTCAGATACCTAACAACAACAACAACAACAACAACAACAACAACATCTCATTAAGGGGACAGATATTCCTCCCATCTCCTTTATCTTGTCTTCAGGTGTATCAGGTTTCTCCTTCCTTTTCAGCCTACATTGGTCTGTCCAGGCTGTAAAGCTGTTATTTCTCTTTTTCACAAGTGAGGTCCTGCTTCAAATGAGGGTCCTTTTCTGGACCAGACACAGAGGCACCTGTGGCCTTCGTATGCAAGCATAATATTGGTTACAGATTAGACAATTTGTAAAGGTGCTAAAGGTTACAGAACATATTATCTGGAAAAGAACCTTAATAAGATTAAACTGTAGATTTAATAGTTGTTGTTGTTGTTGTTGTTGTTAGGTGCTGTCGAGTCGGTATCCAACTCATATCGACCCTCATAGGGTTTTCAATGGCTGCCTGTTTCAGGATTGCCTTGGGAGTGGATTGTCAGACCCTTCTCCCATTTTTGCAGTGCTGGGAATTGAACTCGGGACCTCAGAGACTGCAGTGCAGTGCTCTAGCACCTGAGCTAAACCCCAGCCCAGATTTAATAGTAAGTCCCTTGAATCCAGGTTAATATTAAAGGAGATCCAACTTAGCATATCACTTGCTTATATTAGTTTAAAAAACTTTAAATCCTGTACTGCAGATCATCGGACCTGTTATTCTGTCTTGGCCCCTGCCTATCTGTCACCTTAAGCCCTGGTGACCCATCACCTCCATGAGGTCTCTGAGTATATAAAATGTTTCTCATCCTTCTTTCATTGTCACATCTTAAGAAGGCTACAGACATTTTTCTCCTTCACACATCATTTCTTCCCAGAACGTGAAATGTTAGCGTCACAGGTGACGTGTTAACTGCTTATACATTGTGGTCTTTTTACAGTGCCACAATCCACTGTAATCAGTGCCATCCCCATACTCCTAAGAACCAACTTTCTGCCCTTTGTGGGCCATATTGTTCCTGTTGAGAATGCAGGGTACATTTCAGTGGGAGCAAAATATGAGATCTCTTTCTGCGCCTTGCTTTATTTATTATGCTGGAAACTTTTATTAGCCTCTGTCAGTCTTCATTAGGTCATCTGTTAAAGGGGACTCATAATACTGTCCTCACAGAAGTGTTCTTTGGGGAAAATGAAAAATCCTGTTTAGAGTCCTTGGCCTATAGTTAGATTTCAACAAATACTCATCTTGGCCCAACATTCTCCTCCCTCCCACAGACGTAATGGCAGTGCCCTAAACCAAAGTATCTAACCGCCCTATAGACCACGTGCAAAGGTAGCAGAAAGAAGCAGCACATACTCACACACTACAAATCCATCATTGTGGCCATTTCTTTGCTGCAGGAGGACCTTGCTGGGAGAGATGATCAAAGCATTTGGTTTACTTCTCTGTCATTTTCTGTCTTCTTATTTGATCTTATTGTTTAATACCAGAAAAAACAGTTTTCCACTGAGCCCCAAATGATGAGGGACTATAGATGAATTAGAGGCAGAAATCATAAGCTCTTTGCCCTCATACCAGACACAGTACCACCTACTTGACACTGAACTGGGAATTCTCTGCTCCATCATCTTTTCCAAGAGAGGGAGCTTACTGGATGTGTATCAAAAGGGACACAATATGAGAATCCTAGAGAAGTAAACGTTTTTATGTCCTAGACATTATTCATTGATAAAGGAGACCGCTAGGCAGCCTTTGGGGAAGAATAAGAGGTAGAAACCCATTAGTGCTCCTTATTAGATGACTACATAACTGTGATTTTCCACTGGTGATGGTAATTTTGCCCTATGTTATTTGGAAATAATGATGCCGTCCTCATGGAGTTGTTTTCAGAGAGTAAGCAAAGTATGTGATCATTGGCATGTGGTTAGCGGCCTCAGAAATCACAGAAACCATGAGTTACGAGGCAGTCTGTAACTTTTCTTTTCTCTGAACAGAGTGTTTCTGAGATTTCTCTAATCAGGTGGTTTGAGGCTGCTTTGATATGAGTAGCCATGCTACCATACCCATACTCGGGCATGTTTTCTGGGGCACAGGTGCTTAGGACTCTTCACTCTGTAATTCAGATATGATTAGTTGATGGAACCTTCACTTTTACCTCTCATGGAGGTTGCACAGGGTTTCTACAAAGATGTTATAGCCCATTTCACCTCCCCCACATTTCCCATTTAAATGAAACTTAGCATAAACACAACTCAGTCATCAAGACTTCCATTAATAATCTAGAGGTAGCCCAAGATACATTCTGAGGAAGAAGTGTGAGCTAGGCAATTTATTGTGAAATGTGATAGGGAAAAATGGGCTAACATTCTAACACAAGAACATTAGATTAGCAAATATTAAAAAACGAAGCCCCATAGTTTGCTCAGAACTGCAAAAACAGATACTTTCTTCTGGTAGTTGGTTGGGATGAACACTAAAGAAAAGACTACAGTTCAATTCAACAGTAAGTATTAACAATACTGAATTTTCATGCTCTTTGAGGAAGCAGTCCCAGTGTGGAATTTATCCTCCCACTGTGGCCAGGGGAGCCTGTTGTCTGCGTTACTCAACTCTGCATGCTGCTCCTGGCAGAGCTGACCACTGCCCCAGCTGGCCCACAGCTTGAAGCCCCTCTGGCCCTGAGGCATTCACAGTGTAGGTTTTCCTATTATTCAGATATGGTGGGACCAGGAGATCGGGAGGTCACTGCCACGGACATGAGTTTGTTACTCACAGTTCCTAGAGGAGCAGGTGCTCAGGCCACACGAGTCCACACCAGACACCAGCAGATGTGGTCAGGAGGCCGAGGGAGCAGGAGGGAAACATGTCAGGAGGCTTCATTGTGCTTTCCACGCACAGTGACAGACATGACAGGTAAGTGGGCTGAGGTTTCAGGGCTCTGAAGAATTTCAGCAGGCTCTGGGGTGCAGGGGCTTCCCTGTGTTGTTTGGTATCAGGCCCTGCCATGATTACAGCAGAGAACCACTGGCTTGGCGTATAAGAGCCCAGTGGTGGAGGTATGAGCATGGACGTGTGGGGCTCCAGAATGCTTCATTTGAAAGCTAAAGTCGCACTGCTCGGTGACTTGTTTTCTTGGTTTAGGAATTAGCTAACCCTGGGAGGGGCATTTCCTCCCCAGTGTGCAAGACCCACAAAGCCACAGCATAAAGCATGCAAGAAATAGGAAAAATATTGTTAAGATAGTAATGTGTCCACCAATCCAAACAGGTAAATTTCCCTCATACCTAGAGGCCCACCTTAGATGGCCCACCAAGGAGCTGCCCCAAGCATAGTTCTTAGCACCCTCCTACAGGGGAACCTGTAGACCTCACTCCTCATCCCCGTCATATGGAAATCTCCTTTTCTTTCCCCAATCTGTGACCTCAGAGGCTCTCCCCTCCCTACCAGGTATAAGTAGCCGATATTTTCTGTTTGTCTAAGTTTTCATAAAAGATGGTAGAAAATACTAGCTTTAAACAAGTTCTGCTTCCAGCCCAGCCATAAACCAACCCTGAGACAGGGGGAAGGGAATGGAAGGCTGATGCCTACCTGGAAATGCAGGGAGGCACAACATAGGGAGAACAGAGATTAACCTCATCATCGTGAATCCTGATAGCTGGGGTGTTATTAAGAACAGCAGTGAATGTTTAAATTTTTAAAAAGTATTACAGTAAAAATCACACTACTATTAATGCCCTTCAAAATACTCCCCTTGCTTTGAACACACTTATTCCATAATTCTTAACCACTTTCTGATCAGTTCTGAAGGTCCCCTTCTGTGTCTTTTGATTCATCCTGCAGCATGATAATGTTCCATGAAACACATCACTTCTGGTACACTAATTTCTGTCAAATACAGACACTATGGTGTGTCCTCATCCAACTTATTCACCAAATCTAGAACTTTGTGGCTTCTGGCTCTTCCTCAAAGTTAAAATGAACATGAAAGGTGAAAGTATTGAATTGATTCAGGACATGGAGGCAGCCACGACAGTGCAACTAAAGACACAAAAGAGAACATCCAGAACTGCTTCAGAAAGTGGCAAGTACCATGGGATGAGTGTGTTAGAAGCCAGGGGGAGTATTTTCAGGGGACTTAGTGACAATTTGGCTTTTACGGTAATAAAATCTTTTACAGTACATGAAACTTGAATCCAGGGCTTCAAACACACATTGCAAGTGCTCTACCACTAGGCTGCACCCCTATCTATATCTATCTGTCTGTCTGTCTGTCTGTCTGTCTGTCTGTCTGTCTGTCTGTCTGTCTATCATCTATGTATATTGTTACCCAGGGCATCGCACTTGCATGTTCAGCAAGCGCTGGACCACTGAGCTGAACCCTCAGCCCATTTTTTTCAATTTTTGAGACAGGGTCTTGCTAAGTTTTGCAGACTACCTGTGGTCTCAAACTTGTGATCCTCCTGCCTCCACCCCCCGAGCTGCTGGGATTACAGGTGTGCACCACCGTGCCCAACATTTTTTTTTTGAGTCAGAGTCTCACTAAATTACACAACCTGCCTCTGGCCTCAAACCTGTGATCCTCCTGCTTCTGCTTCAGAAGTTACTGGGATTACAGGCATGTGCCAATGCACACAGCCTATAGTAAACTTTATAAAATTTAAATATTTACTCTATATTTTGATCACACCTCATATTTGCTTCATGACACCAGCAATTTAAGGTGCCACAGAGAGCAGGTCCTCCCTATGTCTCTGGCACTGGCACTGATGAGCAACTTGTTTACCCTTCAGCTCTGTGGTTAGGACCACATGCGTTGTAGTCACACAGATCCATGAGAGAACATAGTGATACTTCACTAGCAGGGCTGTGGTGAACATTAAACTCTGCTAAAATTTGGCTCTATAAATATTAACTGTTTCTACTCTGGAGCAAGACACTCATATGGGCCCTGACCTGCTCCCTCACCCAGGATCTTTTAACCAAATTTTAGGTCTAAATTACCTTGACATCTCTTTGCAAACCTTAACCTGAAACTCCTTTGGTTGTAAAAATAGGATTTCTCTGGAAAAGGTTATTTAAATTATGAAATCATATGAGAGGCATCAGAGACAAACGAGACCCACCCGTCTGTCATCAAGAGTATGTATGAGTGCTCATTACCTGTGATTCCACCAACACCAAGAAGTGGTAGCTTTTTTGTGCCACTCTGATCTGCTTATTTTTCCCAGACCTATCCCATTGGCAGAGTTCTGTCATGTGGCCATTAAACTTACACATACATGGGCTCATCCCCTAGAGTTAGCAGATTTAGCAAAAAAATATGTTGTTTTTGGGTGACGTTGAGTCAGGTACGACTCATAGCGACCCTCATAAGTGGCTGATTGCTTTGGGATTGCTTTGAGAGTAGATTGCTAAGTCCTTCTCCCATTTCTGTGGTGGTGAATATCGAACCAGGGTCCTCAGAGAATTCGGAACAGCACTATACCAACTGAGCAGCAAAAAAAATTGTCAGAAGCATAATTGAGATTTAATTTCAGATAAACAGGATTATATACACTAAAATCGTTGACCTAAAATGCAAATTTATCAAAGTGTACTATTTTTTTAAATCTGTTAATCCCACATTTTAGAGAATAGTCCCCACTGATATCTCAGGCTGCATTTGTCTGAAGACAGCACCAACGGCAGAAATCACTCTGCTGAGCTTATGCGACACACAGAATCCTAACAAATAATAAAATGCTGTTATTTGGGAGCATTTTGTTAAGCAGAAATAGATATACAAAATATGTGGGTATACTGAACTTTTTCTCTTTTCCTCTGATTTGTTATGATTGGAACCTTGAAGCTTTTGACAAGATTTTGTAAAAAATTTGGCAGTGTATGAGTTTATGAGTTGGTACCTGTGTTAGGGAGAATGAAAACATATTTTTTTACTTTGATTAAAATTATAAGTAAAAGGCTTCAGTTTGGGGATTCAGAAGGAGGTAGATATATTTCTTCCTATTACTTCTGCTAGGCCCAGTTAAAATTCCTGGGTATTTTATGTTATTTGTTAGGTGCCATCCTGTCGGGTCCAACTCATAGTAACCCTCAGGGTTTTCAACAGCTGATTGCTTCTCGCGTGGATTTTCTCGCGTGGGACTTTCTCCCATTTTTGCAATTTGAAAACAAATATAAGCAGTCTTTCAAAAGTGGAGAGAAAACAGGCAGACTGGCTCAAGGCTTTGGGACCTAATAACACGGCAGTGATCCTATGTCCCAGCCTGGGCACTGGAGAAAGAGGAACCTGAAAATGCTACCAGGAAGACAAGAAGAGTTCCAGGAAAATCTTCAGGAAAATATTTTTCTTCTAACAACAACAACAACAACAACAACAACAACAACGTGAAACTTAATAAGAAAGCTTTTAGACTACAACTTCCCTGTTTTAGACAAATACCCCAGGATGAGATACAACTCCAACTTTAAGATACCAGCAAAGACTAAGGGGGGGAGACTGGATTCCACATTCACCTGACTACAACCAGATAGCCCTCCCCTCCTTTTGGGGTGGTGTCAGAGAAGACCGATGGGGAATAGGGACTTTCATCCCTACCTGGTGGAAATGAGCACCCCCAACACAGTGCCAATGCAGACCATGTAGGGATGTCAGCTGCACCCAACCCAGTGCTAATGAGGGACACTTTGTCTTCCATTTTCTACTGATGTTACCAGAAGTCAGGTTGGGATGAGGAACTTTAATGGTTATCCAGTGATAAGGAAGTTGCTTTCTCTTCACAGGGTCTGTGGAGGTCACATGGAGAGCAATAAGGAAATGTCTTACCCCTTCTGTCCAGGCGGTGCCTATGGGGGTCTGGTAGCCAGAGAAATCCTACTTCGACCAGGCAGCAATAAGGTACCCCATTGCTTCTACCCTCATATCCAGCCACTCTCCAGCCACATACCCAGCCACATGTTACTAAGGCTGAGTGGGAAACCTGAACATTTTTCTTCCTTGCCATCTGTCTCTGTTTAGGAACTCATGGTTAGAATCATGTATCCATGAAGAGAGAACAGCAATACCTCACTAGCAAGTTTATCTTGAGGAATAAATTCAGCCAATGACATGAAGAACTTGTCTGTGGGGTTTACGAAACTTAACACATTATAAATAGTACCTGCCAGGGAACGATGTGGCTTCTTTGCCTGCACCCTCAACCAGGGTCCCTTAACCAGCGTGCAGTTCAAAGTCACCTTGGGATCCTTTCTAAATCCTTGCTTTTCTAATACCTTAGTTGATGGAAATAGTACTTCTAACAAAAGCCATTCAAATTAATAAGTCATTATAATATGGGACTCTGAGAACAAATAAACCCATTTGGCACCATCAGTGTAGGATAGTGTCCATAGCCTCTCCATTGCATCGAGATTGGGTCTACCAGCTTTTGTCTTTATCGCCACTCTGATGGCTCTTTCCCTTGCTGCCCTATGGGAAAGGTCATATTAGACAGTTGCTAGTGGTGACCTGAAAAGTTACAAATGTTAAGGTGTTTTGCTTCTAGGGACAGGGGACGTAGTATATTCCTAGGACATCATTCCTCCATAAGCATCATCATTTCTGACTTCTGTTTCTCTCTGGGCAATTATTCATCAGGTGACTGAGCTTATAGCAGGTATGTGAAAAAGTGGGTTATGAGGATCTGAGTGGTGGTGCCTGTACAAGATTCTACTCCAGATCTGAAGAGCAATGGTGCTCAGGAGATCACAAGAACTTCCATCCATAGTGGGATATGTCACTAGCCTCCAGTGAGTTCATGGGGCCGAACATAACTATGTCGTGCAGTAGCATGCACGACGTTCAGAAAATAGTCTAAAAGCAGAGAAGCTATGTTGATCTCATCAATGTAGAAGATATACACCAGGTAGAATTTCATCCTGTCAGGAGCTCCATGATTTCGAATAGCCCATGAGGTCCATTTTAAAGTACCAGTGGTACATTGTTGTTGTTGTTGGGTGCCATCAAATCAGGTCTGACTCATAGAGACCCTATGTAGAACAGAATGAAACACTCCCCGATCTGTGCCAGCCATATGATCTCATTTATGTATAAGCCCATTGTTATAGACACTGTACCAATCCATCTACTTGAGGGTTTTCCTTTTTTATCGACCTGCCACTCTCCCAAACATTATGTCCTTCTCCAGGTATTTGTCCCTCCTGACAACATGTGAAAATACATAAGACATAGTCTAGCCATCCTTGCTTCCATGGAGCACTCTGATTGCACTTCTTCTAGGACAGAAATTTTGGTTCTATGGCAGACCATGGTATATCCAATATTTATCTCCAGCACCATAATTCAAAAGCATTAATACTTCTCCTGTCTCCCTTATTCAATGTGCAACTTTCACAACCATATGATGAGACTAAAAACACTATGGCACAAGTAAGGCGCACCTTCGTCTTCAATGTGACATCTTTACTTTCAACACTTTAAAGAGGTCTTTTGCAAAAGCTTTTCTCAACTCAATGTGTTTTTTTTGATTTCTTGACTGTTGCTTCTGTGGGTGTTGATTATAGAGCCACATAGAGCAAAATCTTGGACAACATCAACTTTTCTCCATTTATCATGAATTTGTGTACTGACCCAGTTGTAAGGATTTTTGTTTTGTTGATGCTGAGGCACAATTCACAGTGAAGGCTCTGTTCTTTGACCTTTATCAGTAAGTGTTTCAAATCCTCTTCACTTTAAGCAAGCAGAGTTGTGTCATGTGCATAATGCATGTTGTTAATGAGTTTTCCTCCAATCTGGATGCTGTATTCTTTTTCACAAAGTCCAGCTTCTCGGATTATTTGCTCAACATAGAGATTGCAAAGGGCTGGTGAAAGGACAAAGCCCCAGCACACAACCTACTTGACTTTAAACTTAGCAGTGTTTCCTTGTTCTGTTTGAAAGAGTGCCTCCTGGTCCATGTACAGATTCCTCATGAGTGTAATTAAGTGCTTTGGTATTTCCATTCTTTGCAATGCACTAAAGCACAAATGCCATTTCAGGTTTTTGGAAGAGTATCTAATAGCTGTTTTTCACAAATACCATCAGACATCAGCTCCAGGATGGTAAGGGCAGACTAATTTTGTAGCTTCTCAATTGCCAGACTCTTTTTACATCCTGTCAAAGTTCCCATGGACATCAAATATCCCCGTCATGTGAGACATGAAGTGAAACTGACCTCTGGAGCCAGTGGCTTAATGGACCTTAGGTGCTGACCCATAGGGCCTTTATTCTCAGGTAACATTAGTGACAGTGTTTTGCAGGAGCCATTACCCCAAGCACTGGAGTTCTGACATAGATCTGTCATACCACTCATACCTGGATGTCAGGTCCAACCAAGCAGGAAAAGAATGATCTGGGGTCCCGGCCTCCATGTCACGCAGGCATAACATTCACTCTTATTTAATGTGCAGACAGAATATTTGATCCATTCCATATAGGCATTTTCATCTTTGTATCCTCCTACTATTGCTATTGTTTCTCTGCTATTTGTAGTTTACAATGGCTACTTGTTTTAAGAGTGGGCTCTTTTAAATCCTTAACTTCTATAATAGTAACCTTCGTAAGGTCATTTTTATTGTTGAGAGTAGGAGTAGTTTGGGTTAAAGTTAAGGTGTTATTTAGATTTTGAGTTTGATTTGGAATAGGGTCTAGAAGTTGAATTTTGAAATAACCTACAGAGTCCTTCCCTGCAACATTGGCCTCTATTTCATAATATCAAGGAGCAACCTAAGAATAAGTATGGAGGTCCTTTTCAATACAAACGTTAATGTTGATAATAGCAGGATTGTACTGGGTGTCCTGACAATTGGTGGAAAGAACTCCCTTGGAAAGTGGATTTTCTCTTTATTTTTATGTGGGGTAAACATTCATTCTTGATATTGGGTAGTCCATCAGTTCTCCCTCCAATACCACAGGGACCATGGCCATCCCATTGCCCTCTATGTTGCCCCATCCTACACGAGAGAAATATACATCCTATAGATCCCTGGGTAATAGGGGCAAAGTTATTTATCTACCGATGAAAGTTATCTT
Source organism: Pedetes capensis (assembly GCA_007922755.1). Classification (NCBI taxonomy): domain Eukaryota; kingdom Metazoa; phylum Chordata; class Mammalia; order Rodentia; family Pedetidae; genus Pedetes; species Pedetes capensis. Next base: position 5,483 of record VMDO01015435.1, on the reverse strand, counting down.
TGTTTTTTAAGTTTCTACAGGATATTACTTGGCATGTATCAAGGCTAATGGTCTGAGGAAAGGATGACATGGTAATAAAGTAGCTTGAGGAAGTAGAGGGGAAGGAGGAAAGAAGAAAGCATATTAGTTTGAAATTTTTCTGAGGGTTAGCTTATTATGGGTGGGCCCTGAAGAGATTATCCATTTCTCCTGAGGCATGGAGCTGGCCTTCTTAACCCAAATGTGCTATGTTCATCCTCTTTTGGCTGTGTGAACCACAGTCTTTGTAATAAGAAGCACCAAGAAGGGTCCCTCCCAGGCATGCAGAAGTTTTTCTCCCTTCGGGTTCTTGATCAGGATGCAGCCACCGTGTCAGTGTGGATGGACTGAAAGTTCAAGGGGAGGCACCTATGTGAGAAAACACTGCTATCTCAGAGAGATCAAACTAAATGACAGACCAAGTGTATAGTTTCTGAGAAATTGATCTTTGGTTTTAAAAGGAGGAATATCAGAAGAAGTATATAGATATGGTGGCCTGTATAGCATCTCATAGGGAGAAAGACTTATGTCTCTCTGGAGAAGCTCTATGCATTCTCAGCAAAGCAATTGGGAGGTATTTAGTTCAAGGTAGCCTGGTTTCTAGAATTAATTTAGTCAGGTGACTCTTGAGAGTCTGGTTCATTCTTTGTATTCTTCCAGAGGAAGCAGGTATGGTATTTCTATTTAGTTCCCAAGGCTTGGGATAATCCTTTAATAATATTAGTCATAAAATGACTCCCATTGTTGGAGTTAATATTCTCAACTAGGCCAAACCTAGGGATTAATGTTTTTATTTACTGCCTTGACTATATTATTAGCCATTGCCCCAGGTAAAGGAATAGCCTCTACCCAGTGAATGGTCCACACTTATTAGAGGATATTTAAGTCATCTTATTTGGGGCAACTCGGTTTAATCAATATGAATACTTTGGAAGGGGCGCAACCCCAGATTTCAATCTCCAGAGGAAGCCTGTCTCATAGCCTGTTTGTTTATTTTCCTACATATAATGCGACCTTTAGGGACTTGTTTAGTCAGTGTATAGATAACCATGCATCCATAGGCTTGAAGAATTGTCTCATATATTGCCCGAGGGCCCCCACGGTTACTTTAATGAAGGTGACTTAAGAGTTCCCTCATTAAAGGACAATATTTATTTATTTATTTATTTATTTATTTATTTATTTATTTTCCATGAGGCAGCAGCCATTTTCCCTCTGCATTTTATTTGGCTCCCATTTGTTTTAGTTGTTCCACCTCATTTGGGGTAGAAAATGGGATCATGATAGGGGTAGGCAACATTGGGGCACTGTTGGGGATAGGGCAGCTTGTTTGGCCATTTTGTCTGCTAAATTATTCCCATGAGTTTCAAAGATGCCCCCCTTCTGATGTCCCGGGACATGGACAATTGCTGTTTCTTCAGGTAATTTTAGATTTTCTATTACCTGAGTAATTAATTCCTTTTGTACTAGATCTTGTCTTGGAGACATTCATATAAAACAAGAACATTAAATCATAGACACAGGTTAACAGCCAGATTGAGAGATAAAATAATCTATAAATAATTACATTAAATTAATAATTACCATAAACAGAAACCAATGAGAAAACTTAAACAGCATGGAGCATTGTTATATTAACTCAGAGTGCACTCTTTACCAGTATTTAAATTAAGTTGGCACCATTTAGCATATGTAGGCAATACATACAACAATAATACTTCCAACATTTTTATAATTCCCCATTAAGATATATTATTAGTCCTATCATTTTTGTTACAGCATTAAGTAACCCTTAAGTTTTTATATTTGTGTTTAGAGGTATGACTCAAGGTGGGAAATTAATATTTTGAAAAGAGAAGCACTTAATTGAACTTTCTAAAGGTTTTATTAAGTATACATCCAGGGGAAACTAAGGTTAAAAGGTGAGGCTAGTTTTGCAGTCTTAGGTGAAACTTCCCATTAAAAAGTTAACCAAGAGAGGGGGAGATGTCTCTATAAATGACTTTGTCTCCCCAGTGGAAATAACAAAGTTGGTTTAAATACACAGTACATTTTCCATCTAGTGGCCAATAAAGGAATGAATTAAGGTTTTGGAGAGGGCCCTTTTCCCAAACTCTATCCATTAGAAGAAAAATGTTAGGATCATCTTTAAGGACAGAGTTAACAGAGAAGTGGGCTGCTTGGGTACTTACAAGAAAGACATTTGCAGCTTGCAGCTTGGTCCAATCATGACCCCTTCAAAGCTTGCTTTTCAGAAAGGCAAAGACTAACATCCTTGACCAGTTGTTTTGCAGGAGCAGCTGGAGCACCAAGTATTTCAGTGGATAGAAAAAAGAGCAACTTATTTAAGAACAGATATGCTGGATATAAAGATAGAAGGACAAAGACCCTGAGGAAAAAGTGCTTCTTGGCACATATAACTTGTCATCCAGTTGTTTCCTTAGCAAAAAGTTCTAAAGCAGGACATGCTGTAAGACCAGGTATTTTCAGAGATAAAGCATGGGACCCTCAGCTGCCTAACCTTGACCACAAGAAATCAAAGATGTCAGCTGCAGGATATTGATTAAAAACATTGCTACTCCAGTTAACACTACTTCCACAAAGCCTGACAAAATCTCTCCCTCCTCCCCTCCCTGGGGTCAATATTTTTGCCAACCTTGACCTGCTCACCTCTGGGAATAAATAAATATGTTGTTTCTGTTGTTAGGTGCCATCAAGTTGGGTCCAACTCATAGTGACCTCATAGGGTTTTCGATGGCTTTTTGGGGATTAGTTCCAGAGTGGATTGCCACATCCAACTATAGCCTTTTGTTTTTGAGTTTCTTCATCCCTCTTTTCATAGACCTTCTGGGCTTCTCGCAGTAATTCCTCTATAGGTCTCTCATTCCAATTATCTAGTATTTGTAATTTCTTAGGAATGTCAGGCCAACTTTTAGTTACAAAATGAAGTTTTAACAGTCCTTGCCTTACAGGGTCTTCCAGATTAAGTCCAGCATATCTCTGCATTTGTTCTTTTAATCTATCCAGGAATTTTCTTGGTCCCTCATCTCTTTCCTGTTTTATATCAAATGCATTGGAAATATTCTGGAATTGGGGGATGGATTCTCTAACCCCTTGCACTATCTTTTTCCTGAGATCTCTCATGTGGTCTCTGTGAATTAGGTTATTCTTATCCCACGGAAGTTCTTGGCTGGGAAACTTCATATTAGCTATTGGGACCTCTGTGCCTGTAGGATGATTTCATTCCCAAGCCTGCATAGCCACTCTGCAGATTATGGCCTTCTCTTCTCCCGACAAGAGAATTCTCAGGATGGATATGAGTTCTGCCCCTGTATATAATCGAGGTCCCAGAAATTGATTCACTTTTTCTGTCATTCCATATGGATCATCAAGGAGTGGCATTAATTCCTTTTTCTTTTAATGTCTCGGATGTCCGGACTGGATAAGGGGGTATTTGTAAATCCAGTTCTCTCTCCTCTTTAAAGGGACCTCTCTAACGGGGAAAAGAGGTTGAGGTGTTGCTCTGCCTTCGGGGATAGGTGGAAAGGAAAGCTCTATATGCTCTTCTGGCATTGAGCCAATTCCTTTTTTAGTCCTCTCAAGATTGGGTAGTTTATTGGGGAAGGACAAGGAACTTTAATGGGGATACAATCAGAGGAATGAGGCTTAGGCTCTGGAGCTGCCTGAGAATGAGGTTGGAGAGGAGCAGGTCTGTGAAACAGGAGAATAAGGCAAGAAGGAATGTCCCAAGGAGCAGTGTGCCCTCTCGAGACGTTTCTTCATTTTTGGAATCCTTGGTGTGAAGAGGACACAAAACAGTGGGACACTGCTTCCAATATGATGCACAATCTCTTCCTGAAAGACCAGACATTTGGCTGGGCGCCATGGTGCACACCTGTAATCCCAGTTACTCAGAAGGCAGAGGCAGGAGGATCGCAAGTTCGAGACCAGAGGCAGCCTGCATAATTTAGCAAGACCCTGTCTCGGAAAGTAAAAAAAATAGGCTGGTGGTGCAGCTCAGTGGTACAGCACTTTCAAAGCATGCAAGTGCGAGGCCCTGGGATCAACCCCCAGTAACACACACACACACACACACACACACACACACAGGCACACACACATGCAATGACCAGATATTTGTTGTTCACTTAAATCATCAAGAATTGACAAATGTAATCTTCTTCAGGAGGGGCTGGGATTTAGCTCAGTTTGTACAGCACTGCGCTGCAGTTTCTGAGGTCCCGAGTTCAATTCCCAGCACCCCCAAAATGGGAGTAGGACCTGGAAATCCACTCCCAAGGCAATCCCGAAATAGTCAGCCATTGAAAATCCTATGAGGGTCACTATGAGTCGGACACCAACTCGACGGCACCTAACAACAACAACAACAACAACAACAACAACAACAACAACAATAATCTTCTTCAGAGCCAAATTCAGGCCAGAAAACAGAAGATTTCAATCTGGGCTTCTGTGTCCAGACAAAATAACAGTACTTTATCATTTAGTGGTTCTTTTTGTCCTTTGTTTTGGCATTATCATCCAAATAATTTAACCTGAGTACCAAGGGATTGTCCGGGGGAATTTTATTTTTATTTGTATCCTCCTTAGAGCTCTTTTTACTATTGTTATTATCCATCCAGGCTACCTGGCTGTTTCTTTGACGCTCAACTCCCCTTATTGGGGATTTCTTGGAATCCTGAGGCTCAATCCTCCTTACTAGAGATTTCTTGCCCTCATCCCCTTACACTTCACCCATCTACAGCTGCTGCATTCATGAGAACACAGGATGCCTTTTAGCTCTGTTATATCGCTATAAGCCCCTAACCCAGATCAAACTCCTGATGTGTTCAATACCACTTTTAGCCGTATGAGGTTGCCACAGAACCACGGGTCAGGACTCCATATTCATTTCGTGCCACCCCACACCTCAAACACACACAGTCTCTAGGAAGTCCAGACCACCAAGGACTACTTTGTTGCCCCCGCAACTTTTCTTACATTGGTCCTTGCAGAGCTGCCTGGCACCACAGTGCTTGCTTAGCCCTGTTTAACCTGCATTGCCAAGAGTCTGGATTCATTCACTATTCTTAGATACTATTCTTAGAGGGGCTCTGGGTACCTCCACCTGAGAGCTGCTGCAACCAAGCAGCAGGACACATGTCCCTCGTGAGAGAAGACCAGAACCCCTTCCTAAGGAGAATGGGGATCTTGGGAAAGTTCCCCAAATTGTTGGGAGGAATGTGCTCGATGGTGGTTATAAATATGGAGCAGAATTAAGGGTTTTAAATTTGGTCTCAGCAAGGCAAACTTCTCTTTGCCAAGAGGGTGTCAGTTGCACGTCTAGCCAGCAAGCACATGGACAGGAGTTCCTCCAGGTATTTTATCCCCTAACACAATCCCTATGACTAGATCATATCCTATTGGTTAAGGGTTTTTTTTTTTTTTGACTGCATATGATTTTT